>ML977164.1:211557-456747 GCA_010015705.1 Aulographum hederae CBS 113979
TGTTGATTTTATTCTTGCCGCAGTATGGCCGAGGTCGAGTGCAAGTGCTGCGCCAGTGCACGCTCGGCGCAGAACCCGTAGCGGAGCCATGGTCACCCTGATCACGTGAATCAGCCCCTGAATTACATGTTCGCAGTCTTCGCTATTGCACTTGGAAGACTCCTCGTCTTGTGTTTTGTCTCGCAAGGTGCGTAGAGTTCTCACTAGGTAGAATTTATGATTCTGGCTACGGAATATCGAGCAGCCAGGTCAGGTAATTCCAAAACACTTACGAAGCATGATACGTCTCCATTGAACGAAGCGTACTAGAACAAACGACCCGAAGAGCTCAGGTGCCTTTACGAGACGTCACTCCTACCGCCAAGATTATAACCCTCCTAAAAGACTTGCCAAGCAAAAAGAGTTTTCTACGGCAGCGACGCCTTCATCATGACTTTCACATTAGACTATCTGCGTTACAGAAGTGTTTAATAGATGAACCTCCTCTCAAGCCCACCTCAACAACCACCAGTCCATGCTTCACTACACTACGACACGTACATCTCCCTTCTCCCATCCCCACAACACCAAGAGCACGCTCAAATAAACTTCAGAAAGGCTACAAGGCAATCTAGTTCTTGGGCGCAATCTGGAGCTGCTTGTTGGCGCCATCGAAAACGACAAACTGAGTCTTGAACATGGTATCACCATAGATCTGCAGGCTCTTGCCGCCGGCGGTGCCGACAGCGCCGTTGCTCTGCACACCACCGAAGCAGGTCTGGGCGTCGACCTGGGCGAAGGTGATCTGGGAGCCGGGGACGGTCGCCATGTAGTCTGGGCCGACGTTGACGCCGAAGTCGGGCATGGCGGCGTTGCAGGGGTAGGTGAAGCCACCGATCTGGGGGTTGTTCTGCGCGCCCTGGACCTTGGCGTAGTAGGCCTTCGCGACAGCATCGTCGACGAGGAGGAGGGAGGTGCCGGTGTCAGCGATGGCAGGGGAGCCACCGGTGTTGGCCATCTTGACGCCGCCGACGGAGAAGTTGGGAGAGTCAATCTGCCAGAAGCCGGATTGGGCGTTGACGGGGACGGTGGTGAGTTGGCCTTGGAACTTGCTCTGGTCGATGCGGCCAAACTCGTAGGTGCCGGAGGTGTCGTTGGTCAGATCGACGGTGAAGACGGGCATCTGGAGCTGGGGCATGATGTTGTCGAAGAAGGTCTTCTGTTGCTGGGGCTTGACTGTGGCGGAGTGTCAGAATATAAGATACGTTATCACACGTGAAGGCAGTGCCATACCGGTGTTCAAAGTGCTGAAAGCGAGACCGACGAGACCATCGTTGTTGGTGTCATCAACAAAAGACTGGGAGATAGCGGTGGCCATCTCGACGGCTTGCTTGGTGACGGTAGCGCCTCCAATGTTGACAACATCAGTGCCGACGATACCGGCAGCGCCAGACCCATCACCGTAGCTGATCTGCCAGGTGGCACCTTGGATGGGGGCGAAGCTCTGGGACTTGGTGGCATCAAAAGCGGAGTGCTGGCCGATGGTCTGTTGGGAGAGTTGCGTGCTGAAGACCCAGCTGTACATGTATCAGCAGCTAATCTTGCCCCTAGATGTTACCGTATCTTACAGATCAGAGGATCCAGTGTCAAAGTCCAAGTTCAGGGTCTGGCCGCCAATCATGACGGGCTCGAGGTACTCGGAAAGATTGGGCTCGGGAAGAGCAGAGACGAGACCAGTTTGGCCACCGGCGGTGGCATTCGTGGCCTGGCGCTTGAGGGCGGCAGTGTTGAAGCCCCATTTGCTGTAGGCCCTGAACATCTCATTGGGACCGCTGGCCGGGTGGCGGCGGTTGACCGACCTCCGGGCAACAGTGTGCTTGAAAGTCCGCTTCTTCAGCGTTGAAGCAGGCTGTGGCGCCGCAATGGCGCTGGCCGCCAAAAGAGCGACGAACGCGAAGATGATGCTGAATGAATGCATGATGAAAGCGGGCTGACCGGCAGCTAAATCCCAATAAAAACTGGCCGCACAAGGTTAGCCAAGATCTTCAAGATGCATACAGATGCATTGGGCTGCCATGAGAGGTCTATTTTGCAACGAGACGTGTGAGTCGACTTACAATATCCCCAAAAGCACTGCTCACAAAGCAGATGCTAGAGCGAAGAGAAAGAATTAGAACGAAAGAAAAGGGGAGAAGTAATGGATGAAGAAATCAAGTGACGAGGCAGAGGCACCGGTCTTACTTTTGAATAGACCATGGCTCGTTTGACGGCAGGCAAAGATGAAAGGCTTAGCGTTACAAGATTCCTGGCAGTCGAAGAACGACCATGCACCCCGAGGCGTCAGCAGTGCCTATTGAAACGCGAACAGCGGTATTGCCACGGCGGACTGGAGGCAGAGGAGCCACAGAGGCCAGCGAGAGATGGAGGCATTTCGCGGAGCAGAGAAGCATTGCGGCGGCTACGCGTGGGCGGAGACGAGAAACGAAGAGCGCATGGGATTCCGGATGGGGTAATATGACGAGCATGTAAGCGTGCGGGATTGGCTTGGGAGAGATGCTTGGGGAGCTGCTGCGGCAGAGGCAACCACAGACATCTGAGGCCTGGACGACTGCTGGGACTCGGGAGACACTGCAATTGGCGCTGTTCGGTGTTGGTGTCGTTGAAGCTTGAGGTTGGAGACGTGCGACGCGTCTCGGAATCACCCGCCCCGCTCATTGGGCGAACCTCGACACCATGAAACCGGCAGAGAGACTCGCTGAAGCCCGACTGTCGCATACCAGCTTTGTTTCCCTGAGAGCTGGCTTGGAGAGTCTGGCTCCGGAGCACAATGAGTAAGGAGTAGAGAGCAATAATAGATCCCTCGCTGTTGTCTGATCATGTGAGGCGCGTGGAACAAAAGTGATGCATGGAAGATGAACAGAAGGAATCATCTTCACTCATCTCACAGCGTGCTCCTACGAAAGTGCAATGAAACATCACGAAAGTCAGCAATGAGTGTGTTGGAACGAGGTGCCAGCGTTGAGTTCTACAGGGCCGAACGCACGTGACCAGCTGCCCCTGAGTCCCATCCCTGAGAAGCATCGAGTCTGAAGCCGGTCATCCTGTAATAAGTATTGGTATTTGCAATGCTCAATTCCAGGCCTCAGAAATCGAGCTTGGCTTGTTTCTCGTATGATCATCCAGTGTTGTGTTGTCAACGCCACTAACATCAAGGAATGAAACCGAAAGTGGAGAGTCGGACTACAGAGTATGTGAAATGCCCGTGTGTTACTCGTATGCTGGTGTTGACGACCTTTCCTATGTTGTTTGGATCTCAAGAACCAATAGTTATCCATCTACAGACCAACGCTACCCGTGCAAGGCATACACGTGTTTTTGACCCGGCGAGGAGGAGCTCTACGCGAGAAATTGCACGGATAGACCAGACATTCTCGGCTTGGACTAGCCCCAGGTGCCACCTCCGCCCCTGCCCTGCCTCCTCTGTGCACTCAACCTCCAGTCGTCCTCACCCGCGAACTTGTTGTGCAACGGCTGGATCCTCTCTGCCTTCTTCCTCTTGCTCAGCCTGTCCGTCGGCGCGGCCTTGAAGAATGTTGGGGCAAACTTGATCAAATCTTTCGGATCGATAGCAGTGACATTGTGCGCATACTCCTTCGTCGTCTCAATCAGCGAGTGGTAGATGATGGTCTCAGCCGGTTTTCCGAAAAGGGCCGAAGAAGGATGGATGTAGATCGGAGTCCCTTCCACCATTGTCTTGTATCCCTCCGACGGATCCTTACGCGCCGAGTTGCGGAAGAATCCTGCGCAGAAGGACTGCCGGACCGGTGTGGTCTCCCGCCCACAGCTGATAACAACCAGCTTGTGACGGCGGAAGATATCGACAAGTTGCACACGGACATCCTGGCATCGCTTCATATTCCTAGGCTGGATGAAGTTCTCCATGCACCAAGGTTTCGAGAAGTTGGAGCGCTTCCACGCATTGTAGACATTGAGCAAAGTGAGATGATCGCCATGAGGATCATTGAACTTCGCCTTTTTCTGGTCTGCCTGCTGCTGTTTGTCCTTTGGCCTGTGAAAGATGTTGATGGCACCCGAGAGCATAGCAACAATTGTAAGGACCTCCTCAGAGCATTTGAGTTGTGCCGAGATGATGAGCGACTTTGAAAGGGCTGGCTCCATAGGAAAGTCGGCCATTTGACGGCCCAGCCTGGTGAGAAGGCCTTCGTCGTCTAAAGCGCCCAGAGCATACAGCTCTTCAAGTGCCGTCAACATTGTATTAGTTGGGGGAGCGTCCATCCAATCAAAATGAAGGAGGTCGTTTATGCCCATAGCTTTGAGGGTGAGCACCGTATTTGCCATGTTGGCTCGCTGAATCTCAGGAATGGTTGTCGGCAGCATCTCCGATTGAAAAGCGGTCTCCGTGTACAGTCGGTAGGTTTTACCCGGTCCCGTCCTTCCAGCTCGCCCAGCACGTTGTTTTGCTTGTGCTTGCGAGATTGGTGTGACTTGAAGTCGATCCATGCCTAACTTGGGATCAAAACTCGTGGTCTTGCAGAAGCCGGGATCCACCACGTAGAAGATGCCATCAATGGTGAGTGACGTCTCCGCAATATTAGTGGCCACCACAACCTTCCTTGAGCCAATAGGAGTCGCCTCGAAAATCTTTGAAGCGATTTCAGTTGGTAGCGAACCGTAGATAGGCAGAATCAACAGCTCTGGAACACTGCTATCGGCCGAGAGAGCCTTCATACGCTCATGGAGGATTTCGCAGGTTGTATCGATCTCCTCCTTGCCCGTCAAAAACAACAGTATATCTCCTGGAGGCTCTGTCAAGTGGATTTGCATGACCGTTGTCAAAGCTGCCTCCATATAATCAGATTCAGGCTCCCGAGAGTAGAGCACCTCAACAGGGAACGTTCGGCCTGGGATCGAGAAGACAGGGCATTCTTCAAAGTACTCGCTGAACTTTTCAGCGTCCAAAGTGGCAGACGTGACGATGAGCTTGAGGTCTGGCCGGCGTTTTAGAGTTTTCTTCAACAGCCCAAAGAGCACATCCGTTGCGATAGTCCGCTCGTGGGCTTCATCAAGCATAATGACAGAGTACTTGCTCAAGTCAGGGTCAAGCAAGATTTCTCTTTGCATGATTCCATCCGTCATATACTTGATTCGAGTATTGTCACTCGTTCTGTCCTCAAAACGGATGGTATAGCCCACAGTATCGCCGACTTCGCAGCCAACTTCTTCCGCCACACGCTCAGCGACTGACATTGCTGCGACACGGCGTGGCTGCGTGCAGCCAATCTTGAGACCCGTGTTTGTGTAGCCGTCTTCAGCGAGATATTGCGTGACCTGCGTGGTTTTTCCAGAACCCGTATCACCCACAACGACGAGAATCTGGTGTTCACGCACAGCCTTCAGAAGCTGGTTCCGAAATTTGAAAACTGGCAACGACTCCCTTTGCTGCTTCATTGGGAGATCCGTTCGCTTCCCGAGTTCTTTCTCTTTGCCTTGTGAGATGCGTTTCCATTCTGGTACTTGCTCGTTTGTCGGGGCTGGGCGAGAATTACGGATGTCGCTAGCAAATTGACGTTGTTCAGGGTTCGCCATGGGGTCATGCCACTGGGTTTGAAGATCAACTTTACTGGCTTGCTCCGCTGCTCGATCAGCAGCCTCCTGGTTACGCAAGTCTCGCCTGTCTTTCGCCAGAGATTCCCCTGACATGGCTGCGCGATTGAGGGATCCGTCCGGTGCCTTGACAACACGAATTGGCGACAGCTCCAATGACTGTTTGGTCTGGCCTGCCAGAAAGGGGGGTTCTTCTTCTCGAACTTCAATATCAACATCCTCCTCTTCCTCGATCTCGCCATTCTCTCCAGTTTCTGGCCCGTAGTTGTTGATATCAGGGTAGTCTTTCGCTGAAACAGCGCCCGATGCAATCATTTGGCGAATCTCCCAGCGTTCAGGTGAAGTGAGTCGCTTCCTGGGTGCCTTTGGCTTCTCTGCATCATGACCGTCGCCACTGAATGGTGGCTTGAATCGGTCGTTGCTGAGGTGGAGCATTTTCTTCCGGTTCTCGCGCCAGTCTCCTGACTGAAGTTGGCGATACCCTTCATCATCATGGACAAACTCGTCGTTTCTCTGCTGAAAGTCCGAACGTCCGCCGCGGCGGCCACCTCGGTCACGACCTCGGTCATAGCCCCTTTGTCGGTCTTCGCCTCTCCGATAGCTGCGCGAATTGTCATCCGTTGTTCGCGACGCGTCATCTCCATGCCGACCGCGTTCCCGTCTCCTAGAATGTGGGCTTCGCTCTCTCGTGTGATAGTGATCCTCAGGACTCCTCGTCCGCTTCCGCGACGTCTCTTGTCGGGGTGCAGCCTTTGGTTTACCTGCAAGACCCTCGAGCATGGCAAAAGTGTCATCCATATCGTCCAAGCCTGCCTTTCCCCCGTCTTCTTGATCCTCAGCCCATGCAGGTTCTTTATCCGGAATCGCGAGACCCTTGAAAACCCTCGATTTTCTCTGCTGTTCATCTTCCACCTCATCTTCCAAGATCTTGCCACCATCATTCTGCGCTTTGCTCTTGCTCTTATATTTTGGATGCATTGTGAGAACCAGGCGGTCGATGCTCTCAATCAAACTCTGAGGGAAAAGGCCTTCTCCCTGCTCTTCCAAGCTAGCCTTGAAGTCAGTGAGCGACTTCGCCGACACTGCTTTGTTGATGACGAATTCTGCGAGTGTCTTGTCGCTGATTCCAAGGTGATTCTGAAGCTCAGAAGTCACCTTCGAAACGAGCGACAAGAACTCGAGATTGGCGATATCATCCATGGTGGGCGAGAAAACGTAATGCGAAATGATCGGCGGACGAAGTGAGAGGGAATCGAGGGAGCTGCGGAGAAGACGGTATGCGGTCTGTCGAAGAATGGGAAGGCCAGAGAGGGAAATGAAACCAAGCAGACTGGTTCAGAGGTGGAAAATGTAAAATTCAAAACTTATTGGTCATGCGGGTGTTCAGCACGAGATGATCAGCCACCCGAATTTTGCGAAACCGAGGCCGGTGGCGTACATCAAAACTCCCAAACTTCAGAGTAAAGTTGAAGTTGTGAGAAGTTCTGAGGTCTTGGCATCTATCATCGTAGGGCTGATGCTGGGTTTCCGAAGTAACTCCGAGTGCGAGTCAGTCATCGCGAAGTCACGAGACTTCGCGAGATCAGCCCATTGTTGTGAAATCCTCCCACCTCTGGCCATGCTTGCCTCGAATAACCACCTCAATTCTATTTTTTCTGGGGCCTTCGAAAATATTATAGGCATGTACTAGCTAGGCAAAGAATGATCAACTCACTAAATAATCGACTCCTGGATGTAGCCTCGTACATTTACGGGATTACTTCCGCTGGCGATTCGAGTTCACCAATAGAGATCTGTTCCCACCAGCTACTAGCTTTTCAAAGAATCCAGCGCCAGAATCTACTTTACATATTAGCTTTTTCACTCCCGTTCAAGGTCCAATCAGCTCTGAAAGCTGGGACAAGAGCTTCGGGAAAGTGAGCATAATACTAGCGCCCAAGAAAACAAGAAGAAGGCTGTGTTCACAATGATAGACATCTTGCCAGAAAACCAGCTCTTGGACATGCCCTGGGACGCTTACGGGAGGCTTCGCGGCTACGGTCCAGGCACGTTGCAAGAGCATTTGGATGTAAGCGATGAGACGGAATGGAGTATCCAAACACAGTTAACCTTGAAACGTACAACTTCACCAGCAGCTTTGCAGGAAGCTAAGCATAAAAGTAACTTTAGACGTGGACAAAAGAGCAATATCGAGGAATCTGAAGGGCTTCAAAAGCTGTCTCCAGAGCTCCAGGAAGGTACTTTCATGGAACATCCAAAAAGGATGCCAGTAGCTTCCTATACTCCGTTGGAGTAAAAAAAAGACACACAAACTGAACGATACATGCAGCCATCAAACAAGAAATAAGAGCCAAAAGTCAACTCCAAATCAACGCCGTCATCATGGTTCGTGAGTGCTTCAAACAACCGCTTTACGCCGAGAACACCTTAACACTGTTGATCAGCCAGTAAGAATCGCCAAAGGCCCCCGGATTTTTCGCAACAAAATCATTACAAGTAGCAGCCTGGCTGGAGCAGCTAGAAGAGCCCCAAACCTGGCCGGCCCAATCACCACAGAAAGTCGTGTCAAAAATCTATACACCATCGTTAGTCACTAAAATTCTTCATGTACAAAGGGCATTGAGCTTACAATGTTCAAATCCCGAATGTAGTTGTCGAAAGCACAACCCTGGAAATTGGCAGTAGGAGTACCCCAGCCACTGGGATCAGGGTTCCCACTCCCGATATCGCCAGGGGCGCTGGAGCGAGGCCACCACCAGACCTTGATGCTGTTGCTCGTCCACTCGGTGGCGTAGATGGCACCACCCGCATCGTTGATAGGGGACCCAAAGCTGCCACCATTCGAATCAAGCACTCCGCATCCAAGGCTCGCGCCTCCGGCACCGCAGTCCGCATTCCCGACGGCAGATCCAAGCTGTTCGCCGTATGACATGACGCAGCCCTCGTTCGTGTGCAGAGTAGCCTGGTTCTGAGTTCCGAGGGAGACGCCCTCGATGATGTCGATTTCGCCGTTGCCAGGCCAGTTTGGTCCGACCATCCAGAAGGCAGGCCAGGAGCCGCAGACAGAACCGGGGACGTGGGCAAAGTCGCCGATGATGAGGCCGTGGTTGTAGGATGCAGTGGAGGAGAGGCGGACGGACTTGCGGCCGGCGCCGTTAGGGTCGAGGGTGGAGGATGAGTCAACGCCCATGTAGATTTGACCATTGTCGATGCGGTAAAGGCCTTCATTCTGGGCTTGGTCCTTGGAGACATAGGTCACGAAGCCGTGGGTGGGATCCGGAATCTAGGTTTTGTTAGAAGTGTTGTTGTGGAAAATATAGGAGGGACTACAAACATCTTGGACATTGAACTTATCCATAAAATTGCTAGCATCGTAGGTGTCCGGGTTGGCATATCTCATAGAGGAATTGCCGGGGAAAGAAGTGGTATGGCTAAGTGTAGGCAGGGCAGAGATGCCGTGGAAGGCGAGGGCAGCCAAAGCAGAAAGACGAAGGACAGACATGTTGTCAGGTGGTATAAAGACTGGAAGAATATGAGGAGTAAGGATAGTATGAGTAAAATAGTGATAGTCGGTAGACAGAAAGAGTATCAGAGAACGGCGAGAAAGAAAACTCAGAGAATGACTGGCTGGAAGAAATGAAAGCTCTTGTCAACTGGCACACAGAATCAGAAAACGAAGTCAAGAAGCTACCCATCTTATAGATATGGTCACACATACAAAACATGCTGAGCCCGCCTGAGGAGTGATCAGGCCCACTGACCGCAACAAGCAAGTCGAGGACCAGGTCCACCACCACCATTATTCCCACCGCCAGCCCCATCCATCACAGCGGAGCCTATACCTACAATGACTTCCCTGGAGGCGCAATGCTACTTTGTGGCGCGCCCTGGATACTGCACCATCAAGCACCATGCCAGGCACAGCAAGTCACCAACACTTGCATCCAGGACCGTCTTAGGCGCTTGATTCGGTGGGAGAGGCCGAGAAGGGTATGTAGTGGGTCAGGGCCCTGTGGAGAGCGGAAGCGCAGAGCTCGGAGATTAGACCACATAAAGGCTAGAGGGGGGAGTCCAAGTCCAGGAAATGGTCGACAAGGCTGCAGCAACGGGCAGCGGCTCTCGGATGGCGGATGCTGAACGTTGCAGTGTTCGCGAGATCCCGTCAGACGATCTGACAGCTCCATCCCATGGCCATGCGCAACCCAGGCCGGATCATGGGGGATGGCCCGATGGGGAACGTCTGGCTGTGAAACACTAACATCAGGAACGATCACCAATAGCGATTACCAAGACTAAGTTAGAGACTCTGAAAATAAGCTGAGCTGGAAATGTCAGCTTGAGCCCTGCATGAGTTGTGGATTGGACTAAGTTCTGTAGGAAAATGAGCTTCTCGTCAGACACTCGGCTGAGCAGGAGTCCACGGCATCCAACCCCAGCCCACGGCTCGCGAACCTCGCAGGAGGATTAGGAGGCAAATGGGCAGTCCTGCCACAGCAAGTCAAGCACCGAGGATTTGTGAGGAAGGACGGAGATGAGGCGCATTCGGTGCCTGCATATCAAGACGCATCTCTATCGTCGAGAGACGCGCGGTGGTGGTGGTGAAGAGTGGAGACAACAAAACTCTCTGTCCTGAATTGTTGCGGTGCAGGACGCACGTCTTTGCGACAGACAAGGCAACCGTCGCTGTCAGGGACCGGACGGACGAACGAAAGCGATCCAAAAGTCAACACCACGCCCAGCAGCTCGGCAAGCGCATCTACAGAAATGAAGATCGTTTCCCCAAATAATCTGTAGGAGCGAATGACGCTTTGTTCTGACCTGCCCTGCGGGATCGAGCTCCTCCGATATTTACCGCTTTGAGCCATCCGCCCGACCCCTGAATGCTCTCCACCTCACCACCACCACGTCCCACCACGGAGCAGGACCACGAGGTCAAGGGTTACAATCCACTCACCACGCGAACTTATCAGCAGGAGCATTTTTGTCAGGAACAGGAATCGGCCGTGCATGGAATCAATGTCGATCATCTTGCTATTCAGAATGGGTTGGACCGTTGGAGCCGGGCCTGGTACTGTGATGCACGTCTACGGCCTCCTATTCCTCTCCACAACCGGACTTGGTTGCTACCTAGCTACGAGATAACTGCAGGGCGAAACGCAAAGAGGAGGGAATGGATCTAGTATCCGCCGATACCGAAAAGAAAAACCCCACGACTCTACATATGCTACAGTCGTATGTAACCTTCAGGAAGAGCGCCGAGCAAATGCAGAATTCCACTTCCTGTCGCGCCGACACGTGTGGGTGGTAGGTATCTCAAGGAAAGAATGCGAATCGTATAGATCGAGAAAAACATGGCCCGAGGCTCTGAAAACGCCGTGAAAAGTGCAAACGAGACATAACTAGCGTGCAGATGGAGATGAAGCGAGATGAGACCAAAACACTCCCGAGCGAGAGAACGAGATAACCAGACCTCTCAATACGATTTCGTCTGTTCTCGTAGAACACCATGCCGTAAAATCTCCAGGCAAAGCGAACTCCTGCAAACTGGCTATGGATCTGCTGACTTTGGATTCTGCAGCAGATACACATCCGGGACTTTAGGAACTTGAGGGCTCCGTTGCAATTGGGCACGTATGGCTTCTCTCGCCTTCTGACCATCTTTCGTGTCACCACCCCCGCCGGTCAGTCTCCGAATGCCCGACCGGAAGCCTGATCGAGTTCCTTGAGCAATGGGTTTGATCATACTCTCGAGCGAGAACGACTTCTCCCCTGATGCGTCGTTGGGTTTCAGGCTGCCAACAGCGAAATCGTCATCTGAAAACATTTCCTCGGTTTCGTCAAAAGGGAGCTCGATGTTGATGCCTGTCCCTGGCGGAGTTCGCTGATTGACGGCAGGAGAGGTTATGGATCGAGAGTGCAAACCAGGCCGTAGGGTCAAGTTTTGAGGCTGACCTGGCATAGTGAAGGCAGTCGGGGTCATGATTGACACGTCTCGATTTTTGTTATCGGCGAACCCCGTCTGGAAGGAGCTGATGCTTGCGTTTCGGGTCAGAGACTTGTGGAGGATAGGAAAAGTCTGCTGATCGTAGAGATTCTCGCGACCACCTATTGTGTTGTTCTGGAAATGAGCCCCGTCGTTGGACGCTGTTGCGATTGCCGAGCCCGGCTCCTCTCCATAGTCTTCAAAAAAGTCGTCCAAGTCATCGAGTTTCATGACGGCTTCGCCCAGCTGCGCTTCACCTCTGGTATCATCTGACATCATCGTGGCACTGCGGTACTCTGGGAAGTATGACGATTTTTGGTAGTCCTCCGCCACCAGCTGGATGTCTGGAGTAGCTGCTTGAATGTTTTCCATGACCTCGGCATTTGCACATGTATAGAATACAGCATGGATGTTCTCTCTCGTCGTGTGCGAATGCACTGCAGGCATAGGTATGGACCATCCACTCTCTTCCGGTATACCGTAGAGACTCTGCGTCCTCTCGTATTCCTTTCGGAACGCGCGGGTAGAGTGAGAGCCGGCCATACTCATCCTGAGGTGATGTTTGTCCATAGGAGTCCCGGTCATCGTCATGACGTTGTCGAGAACCTCAAGAGCTTGGGGGCAGTATTCGGTTTGAAGTAAGCGAAGGAGGGGAGATATGAGATCCGGACCTTTCGTTGAAACCTCTTGTTGCCTCATATCGATATCGGGGACAACAACACACAGAAGTTGCATGGTCTTCATCTTGAACCAAGGTATCTTGTTTGTCAGAAGGCTCATCAGGAACACAAGGCTCTTGTACTCGAGGACAGGAAAGAATGACTCTCTGATGGCTGATACCGCCTGGGACAGGAAATCCTTCTGCGAGCGATAACGTCCTTGAGAGAAGCCGCGCAAAGCTCGTGCGATGTTGTCGCATTCTTGGTCCTCGGCCACAGTTGCCAACACTTCAGCAGATGCCGTGACTGAACTGTCCTTCACCTCTTGGTCAAAGTGGTGCAAATACCCCGGGAAGTTAGCAAGTACCGTGAAGACAAGCCGAGTCTCATCCCCAACGAGATCGCTGGAGGGGAGAACTACAAGCCTCTCCAAAACCTTTAGAGAGCGCTCCAGGCAGTTGCTGGATCGAACTCCCTTGTAGATGAGAGACTGAAGGCCTTCGAAAGTGGAGCTCCACTTTTCTGGAAAGTTCTCACTGAGCCTGGCAATGATGGCAGGGTCGGCAAGATCTAACTTATCGAGCAACTTCTCCAGCATGGCTAAGCTCTCGGTAAATTCCTGTTCGTGCGTCGTCTCAAGGCATGCGCATGTTGTCCAAAAGAGTTGTGGATACTGGATCAGGTCGGTGGGTTCCAGTGCTTCGATGATGGTCTTCAACGTGGTCAAAGTCTCCACGGAGAATTCCTCCACATCAGGATTTTCTTGGTCTGCAATCGTGTTCGACAGCCTTATCAAGATATCTGCAAGCATCGGCTGGTCCAAGGAGCTCAAATTGCTCCTGAAGATCTGGAATGAGCGGCATGCTAAATGCCGGACGGAGCACGTTGTCGCCCAGTGTAAGGACACACGACCCCAGTCCTCCCGAAGTGTCGGATAGAACACGGAAAACATCCTCACGACTTCGGTGGTTAGGTAACTCATCGCTTCGGGGACACGAATCCCTGCGGCGTCGACTTCGACTTTGCCACTGAAATCCTCGTAGGTCCAAACGACTTTAGAGTCATGCTGCCTTATGGATTCGATGAAGTCTTCAATGGACCTCTTCTCCAGAGAGACTGTTTGCTTATCGATTCGCGAAATGATCAACTCGTGAATGAGATGCACAAGCATTTCTCGTGCTTGATCTTGGACCAGGGGTGTGTAATGGTCCCACAATACGAGGACAACCTGGAGAAGCAGTGGCACGTGCTCTGCATCTAGCTGGACAGGCGAGACCATCAGATCAACCAGGAGAATAAGGCACAATTGACCTAGAGAGAACCCCGCCTGTGCGAAGCCATCAGTCAGAAGTCAATTTGGGGATTTGACTGAAGATAACGAACTTACCTGCTTGTTCTGAGTAGTGGCTTGAGACTTTCCAGCAGGCAATACAACCCCTAGATCTGCCAAATAGGGAAGTTGGGTCGCTTCTGGGGGGATAGGAAACGGCTCTCTCTTTGAGTCCAAGACCATGGCTTTCGGGCAAATCTGCATCAGCAGGAACTCGATGACTTTCGCCCCGGCTAGCGTGCTTGACAGATACACAACAATTTGCTTAGCGTAGTCAACGAAATTTTGCTCGCGCTTTTCGAGGCAGAGGTTTATGATGAAATCAAGCACTAGCCTCACATTACCGGCGTATGGGCCAGTTGCAAGGGCTTGCCACAGGGCCATAATCTCATTATGAAGCGCAGTCCCGCATCGGATTGTCATTTCGAAAAGGTTCACCAGAAGCATGTATGATGACGCGGTAGGTCCTCCATTTGGATCCAGTTGGAGTTCAATGGTCTGGATCCAGGGCAGCATGGCGGCCACCATGTTACGTTGATGGTCGGGTTGTAAGTCCTTGAAGAATTTCGAGAACTCCGAAAACACCAGGAAGGCAAGCTCTGGGTGCTGCGTGGCCAATCTTCTCGATATTTCGAATTGAGCGAGCTTGTAAACAGCGATAGTCTTGTCAGAAATACTGATGTCGAGATCTTGAAGTTTGGAGCTCTTCTGCTGGCGTTCCTCCAATAGTCGCAACAAGCGTGCCGACTTGGTTCGAAGGTCATTGCTTTCATTTCCCAGCGTGTGCAGTCCAGCGCTCAATACCTTCCAGAAAGGTGGGGCAAAATCTTCTCGTTCGGTCAAAACTTGAGTTACGACTTCAAAGAAACTTTCAAGTGCCTTTGGAGATGTTGCAATGTAGCATTTCTCAATTGCACGATCGAGGAGATACACGTGTTGCTTGTTGTGGATGACGAGATTCTTTAAAGCACGACGGCCAATTGCGTGAGTTCGATCACTTGGGGCATCGAAGATGGCGTCGATCCAGGAAAGCATACGAGCTATGTCGAATTGCATCATAACTTTGCTGTCCGTCGTGATGCTCACCGGTCCTGCGCACAGGGTAGCCATAGCGCCAAGCGCAGCAGTACGGAGGTCCCTTTTTTCGATCTCCATGGCAGCTGTCGCGATTCTTTGCCCACCATAGTCTTGTTCTCGATCCAGAATCGATTGTTTCATGCTATTTTCTCGCTGGCGGATTTGATTTTGATTTGGCGAATAGCCGCACCATTCTTCCATGAGAGCAAACGTGGCTTTTCGGGACTGGAAAGACATCCAACGCATTGGTTCCTTGGTTTTGCTTAAGCCTTCAAAAAGTTGCTCAATCAACCCGCAATAATGGATCCGAAGCTTCTGGTACTCCCATTCATGTTGGACTTCAGCGTCGTTGAGAAACAGACGGAGCTCCTTGGTGTAATTGATTATGGTGTTAAGAATCCATTCATCTTTGACGACTTCTGGGAGCTGGAGAAAGTAAGACGTCAGCTTGTAGACGTGAGTGATTTCGGTACGCAGGAAATCAGTTCGTCGAGTCCTCCGTGGACTGCTGACAGTTCTTTGATGGCTTGCAAGTCGAGATTTGGCCTCGTCATTGCATGCTACAACCGCGTGCTGCAAAGACTCCAGTAGCGTGCGATACAAGTTGACATTGACAGAGCCAAGCCCAACAACGGCAGCATCGCGGATGGCTTGATTGGTGACAGACAAAAAGGGGATGACTTTTGCGAAAAGGTCCCCTGCAGTCTGGATCTTATCCGAGGCTCCCTGTGAGGATTTGGAGGTTTTCCTAATGTGCTGGGGGCCTTGGCTAGGCATTTGCTGATGTCCTCCTGTATTCATGAGAGTTGTACAAGCGAAGATCAGATAAAGCTTCCACTGCTCAATCACAACTTCCGGGGCGGTGGTAGCTAGTCTGCCCACGACTCTGTTGGGTGCTGCATCGAATGCCGAGTACGGATTTGAACGTGATCCCTCTGCCAACGCACTGAGAGGTTTTCGCATTTGTGACAACCGGGCTGTCACGATGTCTCTCGTGAGAGTCACCGCGAAGGGGCATATCTCAAAGCTGATTCGGACCAAGTTGGGAAAGATCTTGAACCAGAGTGTCGACTCATATTGGGTATCGCTACCACATAGCTCAACGAGTGTGCTCTGCAAATTGCTCTTCCTCATCCCACGTTGTAATCGACTTCGTTCCGCAAGAGAGAGCTTCTGGTCGTTGATATCCATGATTTTCTGCGGGCTTCCTTCTAGAACACGGATGATCCTGCTGTTGTCTTTGCCCAGCGCCGTATCGAACTCGGTCACAAGACGTAGCACAGTCACAGCGAAGGCTCGTACTCTTCGTGATGGAGAGCAGAGGAAAAAGAGGCCGTGCGATTCAACCTCATCAACATGCGCCCAGATTCCCGAAAGGTCAAGACCCGCTCCTCGGCTAGTGTTGTCGGAACTGTCGGCGGCGGGCTTTTTCGTCTTCTGTTTGATTTCTTCTATCCAGATGTGGAGCAACTCAACGTACAGCTTTAGCGTACTCTCAATATGGCCAGGGCCGAGCATGCCGCCATCAGACATTGTTGCATAGCGATCATCAAAATTAAATATAAACCTCGCAAATCCGATGGTTACTTGCTGCGCATGCTGCTGACGTGCGATTGACTTCAAAGATTGTGCAGACGAGGCTGCGATATTATTTTGAACATGTGCGGTTCCGGTGCACAGGAGGTTGATGAGGGAATTGAATTGGATGTGGGGCGATAAACAACGTGGAAGAGCCTGCACAGCAACATGTAGTAGGTCGTAGAAGCCCTGCCGGGGATCAGAAGGATTCTGGTGGTCGTCTCGTCTGGCGAAGCTGAAAGCATCAGTCATCGGCGTCTTTGGGGTCTGAGAGCCAAATTTTTCATCGAGGACAGCCTGGCCACCAAAGGTATTGTCGCAGATGATGGTTATTTCACCGAGAATCTTGCAGAATCGCACATAGTACTCTCTTGCAACTTCTCCGAACCCCGTAATCATGACAGGACGGGATAGTCGCTCTTCTTTGACAGTCGTGTTCCTTGCTGTGTTGCCCATGAATGGCCTTGGGCTGATGGGCAGAGATACGAGATCGAAGGGCTCCATGGAAGGATCACTGTCAAAATTAACAGGGAAAGGCGGGGGCTCTCCCTTCTCCAGATCCGTCATGATGGCCAAGAAAGCTCGGATGCCGATGACCATACGTTCGGGCTCGAGATGCTCGACCCTGTAATCTTTGCCACTTGAAAACAGTTCCGAATTCATGAGAGGAAATATTATGGTGCGGAAGCAAAGATCCTGATATTTGAAACCAATGATACGGATCAGTTGAATCATGGGTTCGGCAATGAAGCTCTCGGTTGAGAGATATGACTTTTTCCCGGGTTGGAAGACGATCTTGATGATTTCGTCCAGCTTCTTGACTGTGACGTTGTGCGAGTCGGACGTCCTGTAGAGATAGGTCCAGACTAAACGACAGATGCCTCTCAATGCAACACCGCGAGTACCTCTTTCCTTCAATCTTGCTTGCAAAGGTGGGATTAATTGCATCCATTGCACGGAAAAGGATTCGCTGGGTGATGTGCAGAGCACGAGAGCAAGGACGGGGAAAGCACTCTGCCAGTGTTTCGGTTTTGCCAGCAGTTCCAAGAGCTTGGGTCGAAGGGTCTCAATGACCACCCTCCACTTCGGCATGTTTAGTTCAGAAGTGGCCGTGGCAGCTACTGGAAGAAGTAGTTCCTTGAGCAACTGACAATATGCATACTTGACGGGTTGACCGTGTGCCTTGACCATGAGCTTCGCAAGCTGCTGCATAAACTCACACGAATGGTCCCATGCCGGCTCCGGATACGTCTTCAGTCGTATATAGCTCATACCTCTAATGGTGAGTACCGCTCGGCCCTCGATCTCTTTGCCGGTTGGTCCCTTGACGCCTGAATGAACTAGATTCATCTCCAAGTCACCAATGAACCTGTCCGTTACACTTTCGAAATTGATGTTGCTCATCACTCCGAGTAGCTGGCCGAATATCACCCAATTGGCTTGCCGGAGTGAGGAATCATCAAGGTATTCAGGGTTTGCGCTTCGCAGCTGGTCATATATTATCTCCTCGAGGCGTTTGGCGAGTTCAGGCGTAACACATTCGATGTTGCTCTGGCCAATGATCTCCATGAAAACCCTACAAAGCAAGTAGATGGAAACAGACGATCCACGCTCGGCTTGTGTGACTGCCAATTGCAAGGCCATGATTGCGCTCGAAGGGCCATTCAGCGTTAGGGTTGAGTGGTCGCTATCAGCTCCGATTGGCAATGGTTCCCCATTACGCCGTGCAAGAAGTCCGTTGATAGACGCTGGTGTCCGATTACTGTATTGACCTAGATCTTGCCTGGCACTTTGGGCAGCCTCGCTTTTCGCTTTCCGCCAGAACATCAAAGTATCAATCAACGGCTTTGGTTTTTGACGCGCGATATGGCCCAACGCAACTATCAACTGGTCGAACGCAGGATCAACGCCATGCCCGCAGATGGTTTCAACTCGGGGCTCAGGGCCAGCCGGGTCTGCTGTACACTGTGCAATTTTCTGGTCTGCTTGGCCAACGAAAGCGTTGAACAGGTGATGCAACGCATATTCGCCTACCGTCTTGAGTTCTTGCTGATGGTGGTGATGCATCCTGGAGTGTGATCTCTGATGTTCATGTCCTCGCTCTTTCTTGGACCTATTGCTGAGCATGCGTTCGGGTCGCCGCTGGTTTGTGTTTTGCATGCTCTCGTTGAGCGAGCTCCCATTCAACACACTGCTCACAGCCGAACCTGGTGGAGATGTAACGTTCTTGAAAGATCCATTGGCGGTCCCCGCAGAGCTCGGAAGCCCCGCAGACAGACTTCTGCCATCTTCTTGTGCCATTATGTACCCATCGACCACATGCTGACCAGTATTTCCCGCAGCTGCGATGATTTGCGGGCTCAGAGGACTGTTGGAGGGGGAATTGACGAAACTCGTATTTCGGGAGTGCTGTATCCCGTGTACAATGGAGGTGTTTCGATGATGACCGTATGAGGATAAGGAGGGTTTTCTGTCCAGGCCCGTCCCAGGGGGAAGATCGTGGGTAGAGGTGGCCAGCTTGGGGACAGACACGGCGGGTGTCTGCGAACGAGAGGAGGAGCCCCTTCCTGAGCTCGCTGTGAGAGCCCTTCCGCGATTGACGGATGCCTCGCGCGAGGGAGCAGTCGGCGGAGCGGGAGCTATTGCTGGGATGTCTGCATGGTGAGACAAGCTTCCCGCGTGTTGGCGAGCTGTAGCAGATATAGGGTCAGTGCCAGTATAAAGAGATGGTCACGCCCACTGCGGAGTCTGCACAGCACAGGCAGAACAGAGGAAGCTTGCGGAGTAGAGCGACGACTCCAAGCCGCAGCCAGACCCCCGGAGCGTGTACGGTAGAAGCAGCAGCAGGAGGAGAAGTGCGAAACGCGGCGGTACTCACACATGCCGCCTCATTCCCTAGTCGTTGACGCGCGCGCGAATTGTTCATAAGGGGTTCATGGTCGGTCGAGGTCGAAGAAGGATGCGGCATGACAGCACGGCGGAGTTTCGCGATAGTCAGGACCCTGCTGGTGCTCTCATGACTGCTCCAGGTTGTATATATTGCTTTGTGGGGAGAGGCGACGCCAACTTTGGTGATGTTCCTGAGCCAGGAAAAGGAACACGACCCTGATTGGTCGACGCAGGGGAAAAGAGCCGCCTTGGATCTGGATTCTTCGCATCACAAACTTGAAAGTTGACACGGCGCTCGTCTTTGCCAACAGACTGATGAATGGGCTCGTAGGCACAGGGAGCGCTGAAGACACATCTCTCACGCAGCCAGGTCATTAGGTCTCTTTCCATGCACTGTGTCCACTCCTCGCGGCGCAGGCGGCGACTCCAAAGCACGAGCAGCCCCCACGAGCCGTTCCGCTTCTGGTTGCTCCTATTCTTTGCCAGACTTTAACTGCTTCCCACAGGCTGTACTTCACAACAGTCCACGTACGGCCGCAGCACGAGCTGAGAAAGATACGAGGTCCTTCTGGTGCATCCAACACCGTAATGCCGTCGCCATCGTACACTTCAATACCTTGATGCGATACTCCACTGAGCATGCCACGTCGGAGTACGGAGTTGAGCGTCACACGGTTCTGATGAGAGATAGGAATCATGCGACAGTCACTCAGCGAACATAGGTACATCTCCAACTGCGGCTGAACTTCTTTAGCAGTACGAAAGAGAATGACCGAACAACATTATTCTCGGTTATCTTGTTGCCTTCGCCCCTCTTTCCTTGCTCTTTCACTGTGGTCTTGATCTCAAGGTTTTCAATATGGACAGTCTATTTCCAAGACACACCATCAATTGTCATGATTCAAGTCCGGGCAATGCTGGCTGCTGAAGAGAGTAACGGTAGTGGAGTGAACGAAAGGGTCGGTTGATGCTGGTATTTTCCGTTGTCACACAGAGGCCCCGGACTGTCCTGTCATGTGATTCGCAAATTGAAAGAATGTGAGCACAACGTTGAACTAATTTAGGTTCCTAGATATGTGTCGACAAGATATCGGAGACCAAGCTATGCATCAGCTCATACAGGCGTGGTGCCTTTCGGGTTCTGCCGAATCTGAGACTGAGCTGGAATCTTCGACATTGAGGTTCGTTCGCCCTGAGTGAGTGGCAACAAGTATACCTTCCAAGTTCCTTGCAATCGCAAGTCAACTTCGAGTCGTCCAGTCTTGTTGCTATATTCAATCTAGCATCTCGTCCCGCTTCTCCTTACCGTTCACATGCAACATAGCATTGCTACAAGGAGGATCAGCTCGTCCGACTTCGAAGATGGTGCTTCAACTTGGCATGAGTTTTTGATCATGAATTGAACCCCCCGGGCAATCGCACTCCGCAGGCACGGAGACTTGTACATAGCCCACGCATAGGGGATGGAGCGACGTCCTCATGCTGAGACCGTGTGAAGGTAATGTTTTCAGACTATATGATCGTCGCTCGGAGAAGTGTGTGTGAAGCCAGAAGTACATGACTGGGAGCGAGAAGCGATCCTTGGAAGTGTTTTGGGTTTCTGATTGGTCTCGTTTGTTGTTGTTCTCCTCCACACAGGCTCAATGTATGAGGCAGTCTATGTTATCTTTTCTGAGTTCTCTCGATTTTATCACACTCGACCACCAGCTAAGCCTTGCAAGGTCATTTGTGGGATTCTAAAACAGAAAGGTGAAGCGTTTGGTTTCATGCATATATTGGACATTGAAGTACAAACTTCGAAACCGGTCGTCGGCAAAAGAGCATACATACACGCAGCGGCCGGCAGATCTTGCCATTGCTACATGTCTTCCAATGAAGGCTGGCTTTCTGTCTTTGAAAGCGGAAGCTTCCCCGTGTGCTGAAGTTTTGGACAATACATACCCGACTGTAAAGTAGAGAGGTCGACAAGGGGGTAGACAAGGTATAGCTCGAGGCTGAGGCCCTCCATCTTCTAGAGTGCGGATAAGTACCAACGAGAGTTTACGTACTCGTACTGGGGGAATAGGTACGCTACCTAGAGTTGCGTGAACTAGCTGGAGTGGTGAGTGGCTAGTACACCAAATCCCGTCCGCGAGTCCCAGTCGTCCATCTCGGACAGCGCTCGGGAACGACACGCTTGTCCGATGCCGGGCGGATGAAGATCCGGAGCCGTATGATCTATGAGGCAAATAGATGGTCGTGTGGTTTGCGGAAACTCACCGCGCAGGCCTCTTCACCGAGCAGCATATTAAGTCTGTCCCTATGCTTGCAGGCCACTGTGTCCTCTCGCTCGAGAAAGCGAATGCTATTATCGCTGCCTGCTCATTTGAACGGTGATTCCGCCGTATCAGCTGCAAGTTCGCACTCGTCGACTCGGCCTGTCCATGCTAGCCGTGCCCGTCTCCAAACCTTTTGTCGGGGGAGTATCCAGGCTTGAGATCTCTAAGTCTCGTCCGAACGCGGGAGCCTTGGCGGCTTGTGATACAGCTATAAGGTATTCTTGACACTCGAACACCCTGCAGCCTCCAGAGCCTCTCAACCCCTAGAGTCCGACAATTGCATCTTACCTACCTAGAGCTGACCACCTCTCCTCCTTCGCTTCCAGCGTGTTCGCCGCCTAACGCTCCGTACTACGCGTGAGCCTCTCGGAACGTCTGACTGAGCTCACCGATCGGACCCAGCAGCCTTCTTCCCGCATCCTCAGCCCAGACATACACTGTCCCGTCGGCTCTTGAGTCTTCCGCTCCAGCGCCACGCCAGCTGTACATATCCGC
The DNA here is from genome assembly GCA_010015705.1 of Aulographum hederae CBS 113979. Taxonomy (NCBI): domain Eukaryota; kingdom Fungi; phylum Ascomycota; class Dothideomycetes; order Aulographales; family Aulographaceae; genus Aulographum; species Aulographum hederae. The sequence continues at coordinate 233,491 of ML977164.1, forward strand.
ACGTCGACAGGCGGCGTTTTTGATCATTAGTTGCAATTCAATCTCTATCCATAGTCCTATAGGTAGGCAGTCAAATGTCGTTCGCATGCCCGCTTCCGACGTTTCTAACCACCCGACAGACTTTTCGACATGGCGCAACTCGACACCTTGGACATCGTTGTCCTTGTCGTCCTCTTGATTGGCACCGTTGCCTACTTCACGAAGGGGACATACTGGGCCGTGCAACAGGATCCATACAGCAGTTCGCTCGCGCATGCCAATGGAGCCAAGGCAGGGAAATCGAGGAATATCCTGGAGAAGATGGAGGAGACTGGCAAGAATGCTGTTGTGTTCTACGGCTCGCAAACCGGCACCGCTGAGGATTACGCATCACGATTGGCAAAAGAAGGACAATCACGGTTTGGGTTGAAGACAATGGTTGCAGACCTCGAAGACTACGAGTACGAAAATCTGGACGAATTCCCTGACGACAAAGTTGCATTCTTCGTCTTGGCTACATATGGCGAGGGCGAACCCACCGACAATGCCGTGGAATTCTACGAGTTCATTCACGGAGACGACGTGTCCTTCAGTAGTGGAAAGGCCGCTGATGAGAAGCCACTGTCAACCATGAAGTTCGTCGCCTTCGGACTGGGGAACAACACCTACGAGCACTACAACTCCATGGTTCGCAATGTAACTGCGTCGCTTGAAAAGCTTGGCGCGCTCAAGATCGGGGACGCTGGCGAAGGAGACGATGGAGCCGGCACCATGGAAGAAGATTTTCTGGCTTGGAAGGAGCCCATGTGGACAGCGCTCTCCGAGGCTATGGGACTGGAAGAACGCGAAGCTGTCTACGAGCCGGTCTTTGAAATCACCGAGGAAGAGGACATGAGCGCCCAGTCCGACGAGGTCTTTCTTGGAGAGCCAAACAAAAATCATCTCGAAGGAGCCTCCAAGGGTCCATACAACGCGCACAATCCCTTCATCGCGCCCATTGCCGAATCCAAGGAGATTTTCCACGTCAAAGACCGCAATTGTCTGCATATGGAAATTGACATCTCCGGGTCAAACCTCTCTTACACGACTGGCGACCACATCGCTGTGTGGCCGACGAATCCTGGAAAGGAAGTTGACCGTTTCTTAAGGGTCACAGGTATTGATTCAAAGCGCGACAAGGTCATCGCTGTCAAAGGACTTGATCCCACCGCCAAAGTGCCATTTCCATCTCCCACCACATATGAGGCTGTTGTTCGGTACCATATGGAAATTTGCGCCCCGGTCTCTCGCCAGTTCATCGCGACGCTAGCACCTTTCTCGCCAAACGATTCGATCAAAGAGGAGATGACCAAGATGGGAAGCGACAAAGATTATTTCCAGCAGAAAGTATCCAACCTGAGCGTGAACATCTCACAGCTACTCGAGATATTGTCAAATGGCGAAGCATGGTCAAAAATACCCTTTTCGCTTTTCATCGAAGGTCTCCACAAGATCCAACCTCGCTATTACTCAATTTCCTCCTCGTCTATGGTGCAGAAGGACAAGATTTCGATAACTGCGGTTGTCGAGTCTGTAGAGAAGCCTGGCGCGCCCCATATCGTCAAAGGCGTGACCACGAACTACCTCCTTGCACTCAAGCAAAAGCAACACGGCGACCCAGAACCCGACCCTTACGGCATGAATTACGCATTGAATGGACCGCGCAACAAGTACGATGGTGTGCACGTGCCGGTGCATGTGCGACACTCCAACTTCAAACTTCCCTCAGATCCATCGAAACCTGTCATCATGGTCGGGCCAGGCACTGGTGTGGCTCCGTTCCGAGGTTTTATTCAAGAACGCGCGGCTCAAGCAAAGGCTGGTCAAGATGTCGGCAAAACTATTCTCTTCTTTGGCTGTCGCAAGAAAGCAGAGGATTTTATATATGAGCAAGAGTGGGAGGTGAGTGTCAAATACAACTGCAGTTATTTCCGCTATAAACATTTGGCTAACGACTCCAAAAGCAATACAAGCAAGACCTTGGAGACAAGTTCGAAATGCACGTGGCCTTCTCACGTGACGGACCCCAGAAAGTCTATGTGCAACACAAACTCAAGGAAAGTGCAGCAGAGATCGACAAGCTGTTACAGCAGAAGGCCTATTTCTACGTGTGCGGTGACGCAGCGAATATGGCACGTGAGGTCAACACTCTCCTTGCCCAGGTCATTGCAGAACAGCGAGGGGTTCCGGAATCCAAGGGCGAGGAGATCGTGAAGAGTATGAGAGCGTCGAACCAATACCAGGAGGACGTTTGGTCATAGGTTTACTCTGATGAGACTTTGCTTGATCTTTTCAAAATCAACGTTGAGGCGGGCATGTCTGGACTTTCGTGGACAAATTTGGCAATCTCAATCCTGCATGGCGAGCTTATGAACGGCGTAAGGAGAATAGAACGACGAGGAGTACATAGGAGTAGAAGAGGATGCTATATCACCTTTACATAGTGCGCACTCAGTACTTTTGGAATTGAACAACTTGAAACTGCGTGTTCCGTCTTGGATCCACGTTCAGTAACGCCTGCTCCCCACATAGCACTGGAATTGACCTCGAAGTTTGGGGGGAGAATTGGCAGAACCGCACCGCGTACGATATGGACGCACGATTAATGTCAGATCTCGAAACAACACGTTAATGTGCGAAGATGTTAACATTCCGTTCTCTCGATGTGGATTATACGGTCATTGGCCCTAGAGGTATAACTGAAGGACCCTGGCACGCCTGGTAGCTTGACTGCTCGGTGTGTGGATGGTCGCGGATTCAACGGTGTGCTACCTTAGCAGCCTTACCGCACTTCTCCTACTCTGGCTGGAAACCCTTCCTCAACTACGATCACGACAACCTGACACTTCCAGGTCTCTCCCCATTAAAATCGTCCAAGTCGGAGCATTTTTGGTTCGAAATACGACACCTTTGCTGCGGTACAACCACTTGGATTACTCGTAGCCAAACGACCAAGTCTTGCAGCGAAGCTCCCTGTCGTCCATCGTCCCGACTACCAGGTTTCCGAACCACAAACGCATCTCAGCCAACATCAACCTCATCCCGTGGCCATCTTGTAGTCGGGTCGGGCAACAAACGCAGCTGTCCGCACTACGGTCATACTAATCGCGCAGAGATTCACCGACCCAGCCTGTATATCGACTCAATCGTACAGCGCTTGACGTTGAACCCAGAACATGGAAGCTGGAGGCCGGTCCGGAACCATGTGATGAATCGAATTTAGTGCAATGGCCGGATCATGTAGGCTTCACGCATCCTTATGCAAACAAAAAGCAATTGTCGAATCAAAGAGCCCGGGGTTCACGGGATGGCAGCAAGAGCAGAAGTGAATTTAAACTCCCATCTGCGGGCCAAATCTTTCATCTACCGTTCGACTAAGGGACGTATGAGGTGGCCCACAGCGGCTATTCAGACGACTCTATCCTTCACAGACCCCCTGTCACACATGGACGCTATGGGAAGACTGACATACCAATGCAGCCCGCTGCAGCCAACATACTCGACGGATACTGACAGGTACGCTCTGACGTTTCCCTGCCATCGAGATCAGCCCTGCAAAACCCCGACATGTTCCTTCAGAGCAATCGATTGGCCCAAGTCGAGACCGAGCGCTTTTGGGATACACGCTCTGTAGCTGTGCTCTCAACTAAAGAATTGCCATTGTCGTGCAGGCGTTTGAACCCTATCCCACACCCATGGTTGAGAGATATGGCAGAGGCGAGGACTCGACGCCACGAAGCAACCTTGCTTCAATGTCACAGAACGGCAATACCATTAGCGAAGGGATCTCACGGCTGAGAACGTGCTAAGATGGTGTTGCCGACGCCGTTCCCTGGTTGTCGGGTTTGTACGAGGTTAGGGAATGCTTCATGGTGCGGTGCCTTCTGGGGCTGAAGCGAGATTCAACCACCAAGCCGGCCAGTATAGAGACGAAAGTGAATATATGGTCCAGGACGACGCTCAAAGAAGACCCTCGCTGTCCGATCTCGGAGAGGGAGCTTGCAGGTTTGCTCACTGCCCGCATTGTGCGCGACTTAAGACCATGGGCAGGTGACAACATTCTGGGAGACCTTTGTCTTCCTCGACAGTAAGTCTAGACGGAGGCAGAAAGCACCTCTCCCGTCCTCGCTCGAGCCACATCCCTCAAACGCACACAGATTACTGACGTCAGTTCCGTAGGACATCCACGCATCCAGCGCGAGAAGAGGTGATCCACAGAGTGTCGTTTTACTTGGAGACAAATCTGGAATGCTTCCCCTTTCGTCGCCGCCAGAAAAGGTGAGCGATCAGATCTCGCGTTTGAACACCGAGATGAAGAGGGCCGTGGACGCTTTACCGCATTCGCTTCTCTAGGCTTATACTGAGCACCTGGGCACCTGTGTAACGACTGCCTGAGGGGTGACATGAGGGTTCGAGTTATTGCAGTGCTAAGCAAAGGGCGTAGCTGGTCTCTGGCGCTTTGGGCGGCGTGCAGGGCCGCGGTGTCTCAAAGACATCGACTTGGAGAATGGATGGTTCGCAAGAGTAACCAGCAACGCGGCCAGCTTTGCGGAGGCATCCTTCTGCGTCCGCGCCTGCAAGGTGGACTCTGTGGGCTCTGTGGGCTTGCAGCTGCCGTTCTATCCTTCTAGCCTCTCGGCCAGTGTGCATATAAAGCGGCTACGCTCCAACTCTGCCGTCGAGGCTTCATTTCGGTTCTCGACTGTGGGCAAGCGTGAAGCGACTCGTCAATCCAAGCGTCCCCTGACTCCCCGAGCATTGCTACCCCAAACAGCTCTTCCTCCAGCATAGATACTATTTAAGGCTACTCCCAACCGTCCCCAAGACCGCCCAGCAATTGCTACTGCCAGAATATCTATTGTCCTTGCCACTCTGCCCCTCGGACGACACCGAGGAAACAGTTCGCTCTCACTTTGTAGGTGCGTAACAGCCTGCAATCCAGCAGGAAACGCTGGAGTGACGGGCCTCCTTCCGCTGTAAATGGCCTCATGCCCTCCAGCTCATGCCCGGCAAATGGGAGGAACGCCGCTGGTTGGCCTGGATGTACTTGAACTCGCGCTGACCAGTTCCTTCCCCTTCAGCAGCCCCTTCCTCGCCGACACGCGCCCAAAATACATGCACTTGGGCATCTTCCACAACATCCTTCGGTCCTCTCTTCTTCTCTCTTCTCCCTCATCTTCCACTCTCTTCAGCCCAAACACACGTTTCTCCGCAATCAACAGCAGAACCGACATTACTTTCTAGCTCTTCAGCTCTTCATTAGAAAGGTCTGCTCCCCTCTCTCCTCTGCTGCTCCATCCCATGCTCACAACACACAGCTTTGCTTCCAGCCGTTCTCCGCATCACCAGATTTGCCAGCCCAGGTATGCTCGAAATCTTCTTCTCCCACAGCTTGCTGCTTGTTGCCTGCTGTGTCGTCTGACGTTCAGCCTTCCCTTCCTCTGTCTGCTCACGACGAGCACTCCTTTTCTCTCCACCACCTCTTCAACATTTTCCAACACGCTGGCGAGCCCACAGCAAGCAACTGACAGCTGCTCTTCAGTGCAATCTCCCAACCGAAAGTCGATAGCTCGCCTATCATCAGCACCATCCTTCGCTGCACTTCGAACGGTGAGTGGCTTCGGTTTGGGCACCCTCCCGGCACACTTCCACTTTCAGCCTTCCGGGCTTGTCCTCTCAACCACCCGTGTCCTCTGTTCTGCACTTTTCCACGCTGAGTAGCGAAGTTGGAAATCACCGGGTGTCGCTGACTCACACTCCGAGCAGATCCAGCACAACTTCAACATGAAGGACAACCAGCAACAGCAAGACCAGCGCCGCCAGAACGCCTACGGCGGCCACCAGCTCTCGACCGCCGGCTACGTTCACGGCAACAACATGATGGGCCAGCCAAACCAGGCTCAAGCTCTCCGCGCCCACCCGTACCTCAGCGCTGGCAGCTACCACAATCAGGCAGATACTTTGGCGGCTCTGACCCAAGGTTTCGGTGGGATGAATCTCCAGCACCCATCCTATGGGTCGTCGACACCAAGGGGCTCACACATGTCAGCTGCTTCATCCGAATACGGTGGTGTTCCCGTCTCGAACCATCCCCAGACCATGTACATGCCTGGAGCTCAGCAACTCGTCTTCGCCAACCCAGCCATGCCCATGTCGTCCGCCCAGACTCACGGTGGCGTCCACCAAGGCATGTATGCTCCTGTACACTACGTCCAGCAGCAGCAGCAGACTGCCCAGTATCCTGGATATGGTCAGCAGGTTACTGACAACAGCCCGCTGACGACTCAATGGACTCCACGAATGGCCTCCGGCGAGATGCCCACTCTGATCACTCCCCGCCGCGACTCCATCTCAAGCAACGAGCAAGATCTGCCTGGCACCCCATACACATATGGTGGCTACTCGAACAACTTCCAGATTGTGGATCGCTCTCCGAGTGGCGTCTTTGCCCACAGTGGCACTCCGTCCCCTTCCCAGCTCCACGCACCTTACGGTGCGCCTCATCTCGCGAAGCCTCAGCAGCAGAGCAGCCTGCCAGTCCATCTGCTCGCCTTGCTCGAGCATGAGCCTCGCATCCCATCTGCCATCCCAGCTCCAAGCTCGCCTCTCAAGCCCTTGGACCGCAGCTTGGAGAACAAGAACGGCGAGACCAACGTCTATATTCGTGGGCTTCTTCCCGAAACCACTGACGAGATGCTCCACAGTTGGGGTGCTAGATTCGGCGAGATTCAGAGCTCCAAGTCCATCATTGACTTGAAGACCAATCTGTGCAAGGGGTACGTCGTCCTGCGTCGGTGTCATCGTCTCCGCTGACAACTAGCAGCTTCGGCTTCATCAAGTACCACAACTACGAGGATGCTGGCAATTGTATCCGCGGTTTCCATCACCTTGGCTACGAAGTCAGCTTCGCCCGCGTATGCACGCTCTCGTCTCACACTCTAGTCCTGCCTGCTAACTGCAATAGGAATCCTTCTACTCCAAGCTCAAGAAGTTCGCCGATGAGTCCAACACCAACCTTTATGTCTCGAATATCCCACGCAACATGAACGAGCATGTACGAAGCCTTCCTTGCCCGTCGCATTCCGAGCCAGCGCTAACAACATTAGGAATTGTCCCAAATCTTTGGTCCATACAAGGTTGCCTCCGCTCGCGTCCTTCGAGACAGCAGTGGCCATGGCAGGGGCGTTGGCTTTGCGCGGTAAGTCGCCTGCACTACATTCAGCCTCATCAACTACTGACAGCTTGCCCACAGCTTTGAGAGCCGCGATATTTGCGAGCAAGTCATCCGCGACTACAACAACAAGGCGATCCCCGCTCGTGCTGGTGAGGAGGAACACATCATCCAGATTCGCTATGCAGACACCCATGAGCAGAAGGCTCTGAAGCAGCAGACCGCCGCCGCTCGTTCATTCCGTGCCGCCGAGTTCGAATACGGTGTCGCTCAAGCTCGTTCCTTCGGCCTTCTTGGACCCATGCCCATGCCGGAGCGTGCCAGCGGCCTTACCCCCTCGGAACATGACGCTGCCAATGAGTTCGAGTCATTCTTGAACGCTACCGCTGGGTATGTTGCTTGGTGACCCGTTGAAGCGTCTCATCTAACTTTCACCAGGGCCAGCAGCTCTTCTGGAAACTATGCCCCTCGCTACGCAAACTCCGCCTTGCGGTTCAACCGCCCAGCTCAGCCTGTTCCCCAGGTCAACGTGTCTACTCCCTTGGGCCAGGAGGTGAAGGCCGAAAGTGACGGCGGCGCGGATGTCAAGCCTCGCCCTTCCACTCCTGTCGTTGCTCATGGAGACCAATCTCCAGTCTCCAGCCATGCCGTCAGTGATCGAGAGTAGTTCGCTGTTGTCGCCACACCAAATGTCTCTTCCCTGGATTCTCACTTCGTCGTTCCAGGTGCTTGCGGCTTCTGGCAATTGGCTCTCTTCAACATCGATGCGGACATTCTCATCAACCTATCGCTTCTTCCGGTCTGTTCTACTCGTGCAGACTCCGAGTACGTACCGTCGGGATGCAACTCTGGAATACTGGCCACCTGCCAAGGCGCCTCGTACCACCAGCGTCATCCACACTTCTCACGGCTCGTTCACAGTCTATTACAATCACCACAGCATTTCCCTTTGTCCCTGTTTTTCTGATTTCTTTCTCCTCTTTACTTGACCGAAGACTACCAAGTGCCTTCGCTGGCTGCTAATGTGCTGAGGGTGGTCGCTGTCGTGGCATTTGAAGGAAGTCACGGAGTATTTCACTAGGTTCTCTTCGTACTGTCGCTGCATGTTCTCGGGGTTTTGTTTTCACTTCTTCCTTTTGTTTGTTTGTTGTTGTTGTTGTTGATTGGTGGCGGACTTGGTGGATGAAGATGGAACGCAGAATGACTGACTGATAAGTGACGGTATGGCTTTGCAAAATTTCGTGGCATTTTTTATTGCAGAGTGTAATCATTAGCTAGTTTCTACAGCAGAATCAAAAAAGTGTTTGCATTTCGACCTATTCGTCTTACATGACTTGCTCTATCTCGTCTTCAGACCTCACAGCGCGTCAATCTCGTCTCGATTACCAGAGCATGAGATGGTGACAGTCATACCTGAACAGCATCACACCCAATTCATGAAGTGATCGTGCACCATTGTTTCGTACAAGAGCTCCTTAGAGATGGGAAGAGTTCTTGAGTAACTTTTGCGGGCCAAACAGGCCAGGCGACTGCCAACCATGTTGATGTGCCGCACGCCGCCCCGCTCTCGACGGAGGATCTCGAGACCAGTCAGCGTGGCTTTGGCTCTGTACTTGGGCAACACGATGCTGCCTAATGACTCTCAATCTACATTCATACTTGGAAATAAAAAGACCGTTTTCATATCGCGAACCCTGAAGATGCTTTGGCGGACGTTTTTGGTTTCCGTGTCCGAGAGGGCGCGGTAGGTATCTCGGGCATCGGTATTGTGAAGTCCGAGATGGATGCTGTATCGTCTTGAATGTCGAGGACCGTCATTTCGGATGCTAGGTCTGAGCGAGTATGGCCCGTGTTTGTAGGTTCCGATTGTTCGACGTTGGGCACCTGGGCATCATCATCCGAGTTTGCTGTATACTCGTCGATGTCTTCATCGTCGTCTTCATCCTCTACATCTGCTACTCCACCTGCATCGCCGTCTACGCCGACGAACCGCATATAGCCTTCCAGCTCACCAGCCATCTTCTTGCTGAATCCCGTTGCCTGTACCTCCACGTCCAGTCTCTTCGCGTCAGACTTGTCTTGAGCCATGGCGTCTGCGAAAGACGGACCGGGCTCGTCGGACGAAAAAGAGAACATTCGCTGGAAGAAACGCTTGATGCAGTCGACGTCGCGATTAAAGTAGAACTCGGCATCCTTGTGTGATGTCGACAGCATCTGCGGGAAATCAATTAAAGTAGGCACGAGTTCAATCTGTGGCTCTGGATCCGGATTTGCCTCCGTAGGTGCAGATGTCTTCTCCTTCTCCTCAATGAGGATGTTGAACTCGTTGAAATCGCCATGGATGAGTCCATACCGCGCCAATCGGAGTATCATTTCCATGAGCTGACCGTACAGCTTCTCAGGCTCGGGCATGGAGCGGATCTGCCGCAAGGGAAACCCGTCAATCAGATCCATAACGACCGTATGTCTGTTCCAGCCCACGGGCTCAGGGACCGGAAACCCATTCTCGCGCAAGATCTGCATGAAAGCATACTCCTTCTGCGCCGCCAGCCGTGACATGTACATCCACGAGCCGCTACTCCGATGCCGCAAGTAGTCGCGATTCGCCTTGACCGTCCGAAACGATATTCTGCCCAGTCGGTGGATCTTCAGCACGAGCTGGCGCCCGCTGGGCGAGGCGCAGACGTAGATGTCGCTTTCCTTGCCGACGCCGATTTGATTTCCGAGCGAGTAGACCGTGCTGGCTTTGCGGTGCGCGTTCAGGGCGAGGTAGTCGAGCCCGCCGTACGTCAGGCGGTAGCCGTCGTAGCGCGCTTCTTTCATTTTGGAGATCAGGTTGGCTTTGGCGAGGGTTGAGATGTTTTTGTGGACCGAGGAGCCACTGCGGAGGCCCGCGATTTGGATGATCAAGGGTGTTGGGACGAGTTCATGGTTGCGGGAACCCATTTCTGTCTGGACAAATGGGTCAGTATTGAAACAATTTCTGGGAGGATTGGGGAAATGGTCGAATGCATACCGCAGTAAGGACTCGCCAGTCCTCGGACGAGAGATGGCGAAGCGCCTTCGTGTTGAGTTTCATCTTGGTGGGCTGCTGGCAGTTTTCTGTAAATTCAAACTTCAAGTCCGTCAATTCGACAATAACTCTGTCTGCGGACTTGACGTCGCGAAATTTATATTGTGGCTAGTGCTGTGGCAGTTACTGTGGCGCTGAATCCATCTCTTGGCAAACTAGGTGAAGTTGACGCGCAGGTCGAAGCTTCGGAGCTCTCACAAACCAACAACACGACCTCAAACCCATCTCACACCTCCTCTCAATCCACTCCCACCCCTCGCGCTTGACCCCATTCCGTCGCCTGAACTCCAGTTTCCAATACCGCAACCCGCAACCTCCATCAGCTCACGCTAGCCACCCCCAGATCCCAAGCTCTCTCAAGATGGCTGGAAAGGAGGAGGAAGAGAAGGCGAAGGTCCTTGATAAGTCCAAAGGGAAGGCTCCAGAGGGCACTGATGGTGCCAAAGAAGCAGACAAGGAGAAGGATGACAAGTCACCGGAAGATGCGCTCAAGACCGATCTGCCTCCTGGTATGTTCACCAATCAGCAATACCGCAGGATGTCTTTCGTGCGGATGACTGACCAGACCGCAATGCAGAGGAACTCAGCGAGGAGGACCAGAAGCTCAAGGATGAGTTAGAGATGCTCGTTGAGAGGTTACAAGTATGTTCACGACAGTGGTTCCCAAAGCGCATACGACATCCGGACGATGCTGACGAGCGGGTAATCTAGGAATCGGACACCAGTCTGTATCAGCCAGCGCTGGACAACATCAAAGAGTTCATCAAGACTTCCACATCTTCCATGACCGCCGTACCCAAGCCTCTAAAGTTCCTTCGACCGCATTACGAGAAGCTGGAGAAGACGTTCGAGTCGTGGCCAGCAGGCGATGATAAGGTAAACCGGGCAGTTTCTATACCCGTCTGAACATTAGCTAAAGAGCTTGCAGCAATCTCTTGCGGATATGCTCTCCGTTTTGGGCATGACATACTCCGGCGAAAACCGACGAGACACCCTTAAGTACCGCCTATTAGCGCCATCGAAAGATCTCGGCTCGTGGGGCCACGAGTACATGCGGCATCTTGCCCTCGAGATCGGGGACGAGTACCAAGCACGTCTTTTGGACGACAAGAGCACAGATGATCTTACGGATCTGGCACTCGTGCTTGTCCCATTCTTCCTGAAGCACAACGCAGAGGCTGATGCGGTGGATATTTTGAGTGAACTGGAGATGATCGAGCAGCTTCCGCAGTATCTGGATGAGAACACTTACTCGCGGGCCTGTTTGTACATGGTCAGGTAAGATACTGTTCGGCTCAAATCTGTCCAGGCAGCACGCTGACAATGTTCAGCATGGTCCCTCTCCTGACTTACCCCGACAACGACCGTTTCCTCCGCACGGTCTTTGGCATCTACAGGGAATACAAACAGTACACAACAGCTGTTGTATTGGCGATTCGACTGAACGACAAGGAGCTCATTGAAGAAGTATTCAACTCGACATCAGACAAGGCTATCCGGAAACAGATGGCGTTCCTCATCGCACGACAGCGCATTTGGCTCGATCTGTCAGAAGGTGATGAGGAAGACGCGGAGCTGCAGGAGTGCCTGAACAATACCAAACTTCCCGACCATCTCAAGGCACTTGGCAAGGAGCTGAATATTCTGGACCCGAAAATGCCGGAAGATATCTACAAGACCCATCTCGAAAGCTCGCGGACTGCGGGCTTGACCAACACCGACTCTGCTCGGCACAATCTGGCCAGTGCCTTTGTGAATGCATTCGTGAATGCGGGATATGGGAATGACAAGATGATGCTGACGGAGGAGAACAAGAACAGCTGGGTATGGAAGACCAAGGATGAGGGCATGATGTCGACGGCCGCCTCTCTGGGGCTGTTGATGCAGTGGGATGTGGAAATGGGTCTCGACAATATCGACCCCTATACCTACGCTTCAGAGGACTACATCAAGGCTGGCGCTATGATGGCCATGGGTATCACGAACTCTGGCGTGCGAATGGACTCAGACCCAGCCATGGCCCTTCTTGGTGACGAGCAGAATCTTGCCAACAAGAATGTCAACGTCCGGATGGCATCGATAATGGGTCTAGGTTTGGCGTATGCCGGGTCTAACAAGGAAGATTTGCTCGAGCTCCTGCTCCCCATCGTTACCGACACCTCTCTCGACATGCAGCTTTCTGCTATGGCGGCGCTATCACTCGGTCTCATCTTCGTCGGTTCGGCACAGAGTGATGTCAGTGAGGCAATCATTCAGACATTCCTCGATGAGGACCGCGCGAATCAGTTGAAGGACAAGTGGACGAGGTTCATGGCACTCGGTCTGGCACTTTTGTTCTTCGGCCAACAAGAAGAGGTCGATGTCATTCTCGAAACTCTCAAGGCCATCGACCATCCCATGTCCAAACCCACTTCCATTCTCGCCGATGTCTGTGCTTGGGCCGGTACAGGCGCAGTCCTCAAGATCCAGCAGCTGTTGCACACCTGCAACGAGCACATCGAGGATGACGAGGACGAGAAGAAGGGCGATGAACTCCTCCAAGGCTACGCTGTGATCGGTCTGTCTCTTGTCGCGATGGGCGAGGACGTTGGTCAGGAGATGATCCTGCGTCAATTCGGCCATCTGATGCACTATGGCGAGGCGAATATTCGCAAGGCTGTCCCTCTTGCCATGGGTCTCATAAGCCCGTCTAACCCACAGATGAAGGTTTACGATACGCTCTCACGGTACAGTCACGACAATGACAGTGAGGTCGCCATCAACGCTATCTTCGCCATGGGTCTTCTTGGTGCAGGTACTAACAACGCTCGTCTGGCGCAACTCCTCCGCCAGCTGGCAAGCTACTACCACCGCGACCCGAACGCGCTCTTCATGGTCCGCATCGCGCAAGGTCTCCTGCACATGGGCAAGGGTACTCTCAGCGTCAACCCCTTCCACACCGATCGCCAGGTCCTGTCACGAGTTGCTACCGCCGGCCTCTTGACTGTTCTCGTCTCCCTCATGGACGCCAAGCAATTTGTCCTTGGCGACTCGCATTTCCTCCTCTACTACCTCGTCACCGCCATGCATCCCCGGTTCCTGGTCACGCTCGACGAGGACCTCAAACCCCTCACTGTCAACGTCCGCGTCGGTCAGGCCGTCGATGTTGTTGGGCAGGCCGGTCGCCCGAAAACGATCACTGGGTGGCAGACGCAGAGCACGCCAGTGCTGCTGGCGTATGGCGAGCGTGCGGAGCTCGAAGATGAACAGTACATCAGCCTGGCTAGCACGCTGGAAGGCATTGTCATTCTGAAGAAGGTAAGTTCTCATATGGCGCTCCTAAATTGGTTCAATAATTACTGACACATCTTACCAGAATCCGGAGTGGGAGTCTTGAAGAATTCGTGCGATCGATTAGGAGTTGCTCAAGCGTGAAATTTCCGGCATCGCTGGCATGTCACGTGATAAGAAAGGAGTTAGCTACGCCAGCTGTGAGCCGGGAGGGAGCAAGCCAGCCAGCGGCCCTGACATTCCATTTGCATTGTGTCCTGTGACGGTTGCTCGATATCGAAAGCAGTCATGGGAAAGCGTTGTACTGTACATAATAGACGGTATATTGACGCGTTACAATCAAGCAGACTAACTTTTAGACCTATCTCACTCTTGTGTACACGTGATCCGTCCCGCCTTTCCTTGGTCCCTTCTACTATTCAACACTCCTTCCCCTATCTCTTCACTCATTCACAAGCCCCTTGACAGCCCCCTCATCCTCCTCCTCAAAGCAATCGACCTTCTCCCTCGTGACCCTCTCCACCGCCGCGCCAATCTCTTCATCCCCATCATACATGTCGCACCACCCGCTATACCCGCTCTCGAGCAACCGCACCGAGACTTCGGCCACAGCGGCTCGTGAAACTTGACCTTGGCCGGACGTCTTGCCCAGCTGGACTTTGGTCACTGGGTCATCAATCAGGCGGCCTGGCCGCAGGTCGATGCCGCTGAAGCCGGCGCCACGGGAGAGGGTTACGGAGCGGAGGAATTCGTCCGAGGCGAGTTTCGCTTTGTAGTAGGCGGCTAGGGCGCCTTCGTTCACCTGGATGGAGTGTGGCTGTTAGCTGGGGTGTTTCTGGAGAGGCTAGTAATTGTCCTTCTATTTTTCTGAGTTGAATTGTTTTCCTCCCAAGGATTGAGTAATTTTTTCCTTTCTGCTCCATACCAATGAGAAAGAAAGGATGGCCATCGTGTCTGGATTCCCAGGGATTCTTCTCAAGTTCTCGATCATAAAGATCTATCATCTGAGTCGGAAATGGACATGATCCTCGAAACTCAAAAAGAAATAAAAAATCTCACGTAACTGTTCTCCACGGAATTGGACTTTTGAAGGGACAAAACGAAGCCTTTCTCTTACCTCTACAGATGCCTTCCACTCATCCTCACTCCACCAAGACGGCTTATTTCGTCGAGACCCCAGATACGAAACCAACAAAAACTTGGATATGGAGCTATCCTGATGCGTGGCTCTCAGGAAGTGGATGCACGTATCGCGATCAATAGCATTAGTACGGCTAGCGCCTCCGCGGCCGCCAGCGCCTGGATTCGAGGACAGTTAGCTTCCATCGCTTCATCCATAGGCTAATGTTGCGGGATATCGCTGATTATGACTGTCATGGTCGGGGCATTTACCACCTTGCACCCTACCGAATGTCCCATACAACAAATCTTCCAGGAGCTACCTAAGAATTCCAACCTCGAAAACACGACCGCCCAAACCACTGGGGGAATAATCACCTACCAGCGCTCCAAACAACCCAGCTCGGCTTCACCTTCCCTAAAACAGCCTTCGCATCCTCCACACTCCTCACCTCCTCAAGACTGCTAACAAGCGTCTTGAGCGTGCCCGGCTGGCCCTCGCCGAGCTTGTGGATGGCGGGCTCCTGCTCGGACGCGCGGATCAGCGAGGTCACGGTCCATTTGCGCGCCAGCAGGAGGGGCGTCATGAGTTGGGCGATTTTGCCGTGGCCGCCTATGAGGAGGATGTGGGGGGATGACATGGTGGAGTTGGGATATATGGAACGCGAAATGGGGAAACTAAATGGAAGATGAGTGTAGGCAGAGTATAGATGTAGATCGAGTATATGAGATCTTGTTGGAGCACTGTTTGTGATGATATTTCTGTCTTTGGGAGGTTGCGTCAGTCAGACTTAATAAGCTGTCGAGGTATGGCGTCAGGGCGGGAGCTGCCTGGAAGGGGCATGGCGCCATCTCGGAACGGGCCGAGAGGGTCTGCAATTGGTGGCGGATGTGCAGATGCACCCCACATTCTGTCTCTCCTCGCTTGTGGATCAAGTTGGTGGGAGGACCTCTTCAGTCTACCGAGTGGAGATAGAGAGCTTTGGTAGTTCTGGAGTATGAGCCTTGGTACCTATGGTAGAGACGAAAACTACAAGATAGCAATCTTCTCACAAATACGAGTAGTGATTCTAATGACAGAGTACGGAGGTGTATCGCCAGACCTTGTCGGAAGCCAACGAACGAATCGCCAAACCCGGTTTTTCCCTTCAGGAGAGACAGAACGCCTATTCTAACCCTATGATATCACACCTTCCCCCTTCCCCATAATGCATTAGTACACCCACTCATCCAACCCCTTCCGAGTCACTCTAAAGACTTGCCCTCGTCTGGATCTGCCTCCTCCTAGTCCTCTTCGCTGCGCCCTCCGACGCACTCTCCTCCCCATCCTTCACCCCGCCTCCCACAACCACACTCTTTCCGTCTTCTACCCTTGCGCCTCCGATACCCCACAAGCCCTCAGCAACCGTCTCGACCAGCCCCAGCACTCTCCTCCGCACCGTGCCTCCGTCCCTCCTATTCTTCCCCTCTCGTCTGCTCAGACTGATCAGCTCAGCAAACGCCCAAAGCTTGCCCTCAGGCTTCAAGACTCCATCCACGCCTCTCTGGGGACACCACTCAGGGCTGAGCCTGATCGTCTGCACAGTTTTGCCATTGGGGAGAGCGGCGCGAGAGGACAGCAGGATGCCTTCCTCGACGAAGCGCTGATACGCATTCTTCAGGGTTTCTTTGTTTACTGCCTCGAAGTACGACAGGTCGCCCTGGTGGTACAGCGTCTTGCCCAGCAGTTGGGCGCGGTCCTGGACTTTACTATTTTCCAGCCACACGACGTTTTCTTTCCCAGCGGGTATTCCCGCGGGCGGGGCCAACATGATTAGACTGATGGCGCCGAGCCAGGAGGCTTCGATGAAGGGCCAAATGAGGAAGCAGTAGAAGTCAAAATTCTCGCGGCCGGATTCGAGTTCGGCGGCAGAGAGGGAGATGGTTTCCATTTGATCAGGGTTTTCGGGGTGGCGGGCGATGTCGATGACTCGGTCGGATTCGAGGCCGACGAGCGTGCGGTAGAGATTTACATCAAGACCTTCGGTTGGGAAGATGAATTCGCCGCGGAAGAGCTATAGTTTGTTGTTAATATACTAAGATTACACAGAACTTTCAGAATAGGATCGAAACAAACGGCTGGTTGTACCTGCGAGAGGAAGTAGACCTGCTCCCTCAGATCGTGGAAACTGATCCTCTGTTGCTCTGGTCCGCCGCCTTGTTTCACTTTCATGTACATGGCCGCGGAAACGATGGACTGGAGGACGAAAAGGTGGATCGTCATGTTCCGGTAGAAGGACAGCTTGAACCTGTCCACGGCGTAGAATGTCTCTTCTGGAAGACCCTCCACTGTGCCAACAAGGTTTGGCCCCAATACCTCCAAGCCTCTTTCGACAACGGTAGCTGTCTGGAATTCGGAGAAGTGGGCTACACGGCCACCTCGAGCTTTCACTCGCTCGCTTAACCACTCCACACGTCGGATGAGTTCGGTCTTTCCAACGCCACGCCCTCGTAGGGTGAGTAGGACGGTTCCGATCAAAGCCGTCGGCATCACAACACTGACATCGTTGATCTCTTTCAAGACCCGATAGCCCAGCGTCCTTAGCAGTCGTATCCGCGTCTCTTTCTTCTGTTCTTCTTCCGAATTCCCCATCTGCATGGGCATCTTGACCATGTTCTCGTCGATGAAACCCCTTAAACTCCATGGCTCATGAAAACGAACATCCACCCTTCCCAACTTCAGATTCAAGATACTGCTTGCACTAAGGAAGTCCATCAGGTTTTCTTTGGGCTTCGGCTGGCCCAAGAGCTCAGACACGTAGCTGTCAACCTCGATGACTTTGTCGTACTGCGTACTGACAGGGCAGATGATGGCGTCTTCAACGCGTCCAGAGAGAAGAGAGTCGAGCAGGAAGTTCAGGATGCCAAATTTTGGGGAAAGGAGTTTTCCAGTTCGAGAGCGGCCGCCTTCAACGAAGCACTCGAAGTTGTAGCCGTTTTGGAGGAGAGTATCAATGTAAGCTTGAACGAGCGTGGTGTAAAGCTGGTCATCGCCGAAGGATCGGCGAATCCACATTGCCCCTGAAAGAGTTAGTCTCATGACTCCCCTGGAAATGGCTAATTCACCCAATACCTGCGTGCTGTAGGAATGGACCAACCACCGGAAAATTGAGGTTATCGCCTGCAACGACAACAGGTAGCGCCAGGCCTAACCTGTAGCATATAAGTTGCAGTGAAACGTAGTCCACATGTGATCTATGACACGGCAAGAAGATGATACTCTGCTTCTTCTTCTCCGCTTGCTCAGCAATAGTCTTTAGGCGTAGAATCTCCTCGGTGTTGACATGAATACCTGTAGCTACCGATTAGTCTTCTCGCCTGTTCTTGCTGTGAATGGTCGTGATGGACCAACCCACCTTGGTGATACGCTCTCGTCAACAATGCCGTGGCGATGTAATATGCTCCACGAATGAACCTCTTACTCTCCATCTTGCAAATCATGTCATCTGTCCACTGTCCCGCAACCTCCATCAAACTCGCCTCAATTTCCCGTTTCCGCTTCTGCCTCTTATCCCTGTTACCCTCCTCCTTGATCACCCCATCGCTCGCCCTCCTTTTCCCTGTGATATTCGCTGTGGTACTGCTAGCCCCAGCCCCTGTCCCATTCTGATACCCCAACAACCCCATCTCCTCCTCAACCACGACCCTCTTCTCCGCCAACTCACTAACCTTCGCCCTCAACATGGTACTCCTGAGCACCATATCCTTCATCCGTTCACTAAACCCCGCATAGAAGATCGGCTGCCCGACTATCCGCTCGTAGCTGCGCCATCCTGTCCCGGACACATGCAGGCTGATCTCGCGCAGGAAGTCGAAGGGAGAAGAGCGGAAGCGCGCCATGGACTCGATGACATTGCGTTCCCGCATGGTGGCGCCGCCGGCGCTGTTGGGTAGAGGCGGATCTTCGGTGTAGCCGGCGGGGTGGAGGGCTACTTTGTCGCCGAGGATGGACAGGTCGGGTGCGGTGGGTGGAGAGGACGGTCGAGGGGAGGTTCCTCCCGAAGGAGGAGGAGCTTTGGAGGTCATGGTGGAGGAATGTGTGGACGAACAAGAGAGAGGTAGGTACGCGGCGTCGGTGGATTGGTACTGCTGTCCTTGGAGGTATCTCTGGTGGCTGTTGACAAGCTGGAGACGAAGCCGCCGTTTGTATTTGCACAAACTGAAGGTGCGGGAAAGTGGGTGAAAGAGGAGGCTATGATACGAACATGGCGTGAGATTGAAATCTGCCGCGGTACGAATAGAGAGTGGACCGGGAAGTCGGTCTTGGTTCTCGATGTGATGGACCAGATGGAATTGTTGGGGTTGATTTGGATAGCGCTTGGACCCTCGATCTTCCCCAGGTTTTAGCGTAACGCCGTAGCCCGTAACCGAGGCCGGAGCCAGACGCCCGGACCTTGGCTTGGCCCGATGACGCATCGCGAGGCTGCCCCTAACGTATTACTCAGACTGAAAGATGGTTCAAAGGAGGCATAAACCCATCGCGAAGGAATCTTAGGTATACCTGACAGAGAACACTGGAGATCAGATGTGGATTTAGGAATTTTCAGCATATAAACATTAACATTGTATCTCCTTTTTGGCCATAATCTGGTATCATCGCAGCAATCCATCAAAAACGGAAGCCTTCATAATCCGTAGTTGTACCATCAGATAGTGAATCCTATCTGTGGCGCCAAGGCACCTCAAGTTGCCTCCCGCTCCTCCTTCATACAACTAGTGCAGCTAGTATCATTAATCTTCGTCAGATAGCCGCCTGTAAACAAGAGCAAGAAACAAATCGCGCAAACAGTCGTAGCCGCCAGTATATTTGTTGAGTTTTCGGATCCCGTTCCGATGTTTAATGCAGGACCAACCACCTTGACTACAAGAATCGAGCTTCTTAAAAGCTGGAAAACCAAGGAAATTTTTGGGGTATATGATACATAGACTCCGGGTAACCGTCTAATGGGAAAGCGTGCCGCATGAACAAAAAGATTAGGTAGGTATGTAGGCATTGATCTCGTAGCTCGGTGAGAGGCACATGTGCTGAGAATTAGCGAAGAGGGAAAACTCCGTCAACTTCGAAACATAGACAAATGAAACAAGGAAATGCGCAGAGTGTACTCCGTACGAAGTATCCGGCTGCTACGTCGGGAGACTTTTTGGGGTGAATTCACTTCCCTTGGCAGTCCGTAAGCCATAATGGGTTCTTTTCTGCCTTCCCATTGATTAGGTATAGTAAAGATGATGCGACAGGTTGCTTTGGGGAGCGATTGGAGCCACCCAGTGAGACTGATATGGGTGCTGTGGCATGGAAAAGTCGGCCGTCGCGAGCATAGGGTTGAGTATACCGCTGGGAATCCGAGGCATCGTTGGCGGTGGTGGCGGAAGCGTCGTTGCAGGTGGCTGTTGCTGTTGCTGATGCGGTTGCTGATGCGGATGTTGGTGTTGCTGTTGAGCCATAGGAGCCGGAACCTGATATTGTGCTTGTGGTTGCATCTGCGGAGGAGCAGACACATGTGACAGTTGTTGCTGCATCTGTTGCCGCTCGCTGGGTTGGCCAGTCAGATTCTCGAAAAACTCTTCAGTTTCTTCTTTGGACCACGCCCATTTTTCGGGCAGCTCTTTATTCACAAAGCCAATGCGCCAGCCTGTTTCCTTACTAATTCGGTTGAATATCTCCAACACTTCTTGCTGCTCACGTTTGACGGTGAGGCACTCGCCTGCGATGGCCAGAGAACGTAGAGCTACGCTCGCAACACCCCTGAAACACGGACGTTAGCAAAGAAAGACGATTTCAGCAACAGGTTCTGCTTACCTGTCCTTGACATGCGCAACGATGCCGCAAATTTGATTTGCATGATCTTGCTGCATACTTCTCAGACTCTCATCAGCCATGACGTTGGAAAAGGGATGGATTTGAGCCAACAAAACTAGTGCTGTATGGTAGAAAAGCCGGGCCACAATGGTGGTTCTCTTGACCAGCCATATCTCTGGGAAAGCGGAATTCCTCGTTTGGTAGGGGTAGAGGCGAGCCAAGGGGTGCATTGTGTGCGGACATCGCTCGTCCCAGAGATCGACCATTTCCTTCATCCGCCTCCACTCCAACGCACGATTCTCAGGACGGAGGAGTTCGTTTCTGTGGGACGAATGATAACCTCCCCTCGGGATCGAGGCCCGGAAGTTTGCGATTTTGCCGACGATGTAGAGGATCCGATGTGTCCACAGCTCCTCTTGGCCGCTGCAGCGATTGGTATTGAAGTCCATGTCGACGCCCCAGTCATCTGGATCCCACGCAACCTGCCAATTGAAATGAAGGCAGCTCAATAGCTCCATTCCTACGTTCAACCAAAAGCAAGCGGCACCAATACCCTCTGTTTTGGCGTTCCATCCACACTCTTTGATCAGTGCGCGGGCTCCGGCAATGTGGTTCATACGTTGTAAGGCCTTCTCAGACATGATCTCATAGACGTTCAAAATGACCGCTGTTGTGGCACATATCACCGTATCTCGAGCAGGGTCATGGAGGGCTGTGAGAAGGTGCTTCGTGGCAGCATCATAATACCGCAGAGCTTTCTGGTCTTCGTAAGCAGAGTTTACAAGGGTCATGTGACGGGCACCGCAAGCCAAGAAGGCGTTGATGAGCATTGGGCTGTTCATTGCGTGAAACGGGAGCACGCGCGAAAACTGAAAAGGGTCAGACAGAGACAAGCACTCAATTGGGGGAGGGGCTTACATGTTTCTTGGAATCCATACTATCCATCCACAGGCCGACTTCTTCGACAAAGACTTGCATGAACAGGACTTCCTCAGGATTCTGCAGTCCTGTTGCCCTTCGTCCTCCAGGTGACAACGTCTGATCAGAGTAGGACCAAGACGTTCCAGATGTGGGAATATTCGAGTTGGAATAGCTAGACTCGGAATGAGAGTGGCCATGTTGAGTGCGCGGTTCTGACTGCATGGCCTCTGTTCCCATGTTGTACCCATCGACATAGGAAGTTCCCGGAAGCATGCCCTGAATAGGAGGGAGAGGCTGGTGCGGTGCTGTTGGTGCAGGTGGAGGAAGACCGGAGAAATCATGGGAGCTGACACGGTCTGCAGTCGTAACTGTCTGGGTCTCCCGAACACCGTAGCGACTCAAGCCGCCTTTGTACTCGGAAGCGATATCGCGGGACTCGTCGAGGAAGTTGACGTTCCATTCGAGGGTGGGTGGCACTACTGGCGGAGCTTTGACCTGGGTGTCTATAAAGTTCAGCCTGACGCCCCGTTTGCACTCTCGGCTCGACTTTCGACAGTTTTGGCAGTTTGGAAGGCCCTCGTCGCACTTCAGGTGCCTCTCTCGACACGTCAAGCAGCCTGTGCGGACACGCTTGGGCTTGGGAGTCCCCGAGCCTTCGACTTCTGTGGCCGTAGAGCCCCTGCGCTGTGATCCCCCGGCCATCCCCTGCGCCTCCTTGCCCTTCCCCCCAGTATGTGCTCGATTGCCGTGATTTGCCCTCTTGCGTGGCCGTGGACTCAATGTCGAGGCCGAGCTGATGCTACGCTTGTCTATGTTCTCGGAGGAATTGTCGCCCGTCAGGGTCTGCTCTGAGGTGGTCGAAGGGGAGATGCCAGGATCTTGAGGGTAGAGGTAAGAGTAGGGATTGAGAAATCCCGGGATCGCGTTGGTAGCCACGGTGACGGGAATTCAAAGAGTAGACTGGGGTAGCGATCAATGGAGTGATTGCAGACAAGCAAACATACGGTAGGTCGGGGGTGGAAAGGGCCTGTCTTGGAAGCGGGTGTTGGTTGGCATATAGGGAAGGCGATGTCGGGGCAGAGCCGGCAGAATCACGACAGTTCTGGAGCGACCTCCGAGGTGTGCCCAGGGTGAAACTGTTTGCGAGCGTTGTAGTGGTATGTCGAGAGAGGTGTTCGTCGCGGGAAAAGCAGCTGGTGAGACGTGAAGTTGTGTTCAGGAAATGGGAAACAGTTGCGCCGAGAGACAGTCCAAACAAACGGCAGTCGGAATAGGCTATGATTAGAGGCGAGAAGTATAGCCCAGGTTGCCAGAAGGTAGGCGACTCGTAGCAGGCCGGGTGGGAGAGGACGGCAGGGCGGGTGTCGCAGAGCGGCGTGTGAGCAGCGTGAGGGAAGCGTGTCGAGCAGAGGCAGAGGCAGGGATGCGAGGTTTGCGAAGTTTGCGACGGGATGTGGAACTCGCAACGACCGGACGGCGCAGCAGCTGTCGCGCGCAGTGTGTAGAAGAAGGAGGGCGGTGCGGGTGGGGTGGCACGTTTGGAGGGAGAAGGTCACGGTGGTGCAGAACGGAGAGAGTCTGGGGACGATAGGAGTGGGAGGGAGTGTTCCTCGACGCCCTTCGCCCTCTTTCGCGAGAGCGATCTCTGATGCAATGCTGCCGAGCCGCTTGAAGCTGTTCGGGTCTAGCTTCTGGCGAATTGCGCCTCGTCGTCACCCCAGTTTGCGAAGCCGTGGAAGCGCTAGAAGGGAGGGCGAGCAGACGACGTCGATATGGCCATGTCGTTCGTCGTTTCTGTGGTTGAAAGAAGCGTTCGCCTCCTGTTCAGCGGATCAATTGGAGGCGAAAATACACAGACGTGATTCGAGTCAGCCTGGCCGGGATTTGGACGTGGTCGGCATCCAATTCCCTGCCGGCCGTGCAGCAAATTGCCTGCATACTGGGTCTCTATCCAATCACCACCAGCGACTCGTCTTGACAGGCCTGCATTGGCCGCGTAGACTTGTATTGCCCTTGATTGCATCGTCATCTCTTGCCCGGAATCCGATTTAAGCTATCCCACACCGGCGTCTCCCGCAAGCCAGAGGCTCCTCCTGGTACGTGCCTTGTTGACCACCATCAACCCCGTTCTCCATGTCAGCGAAGCATCGAAATGACAGTTATCCGTCGAGAAGCTTAATTGAACCCCGCCTCACCATTCAGCTGTTCACCTTTGCTCTGAGCAGACGGCAAACTTCATCTCAAGCCACAGTCCAGGCCTGATATCCTTGCAGCACATCTGGCAGGGGACAACAATACGCCCGAAGGATCTAGAAGAAGGCTACATGCAAATGATACATCACACCTGCACCGGGCGGCCGAGTACTCTAAACTAACAGAACGACTGGAGGATCCCCACAGCATCAAAACATCTGCATGTCACGTGTTGACGGGAGCAATCATGTGTGACTACCCATATAGGTGATTAGGTAGGTAGATACCTGCCTCTTTACAGTCCATACCAACACCCTCAACACCGACCTCAAGTTGACCAGGCAGACACTGCGACAAGAGTTGCATAGTCCTCCGGATACCTTTCCCATTTTTGAGGGATACGCTCTCCACCACTCACTCACACAAAACTAGTATTTGTGGAGAACTCCGGGCGTGCGTGCTTCGAGAGTCTCTCCTTTTCCTCACTATTACCAAACAGTCTTCTTTTTCTTTGTGGAAAAAGACTGCAAAATGTCAAGACCCCACGTAATTCAAGCCGCGTCGGCTTCACCGCCCCAGCCAGCGTACGTCCTCCGAGGACACAACGCCCAAGTCCACAGTGTACATTTCCTGCGTCTCAACACCAGATTGTTGACAGGCGATGCTAATGGATGGATCATCCTCTGGGACCTTGTCATCAAACGGCCTGTAGCGGTATGGAGAGGACATAGCAATGCTATATTAAGCATCAAGACCTGGGGAGAAGAAAAGATCATAACGTGAGTGACTTTAGATATACAATTTCCTCCACTTCCTGACTTCCTCTTTCCAGACATGGCCGCGACAATTCGCTGCGGGTGTGGCAACTCCGGATTTCCGAAGAATCAAACTTCTCCATAATACTCCCAAACGAAAGATCCGAATCTGGTTCGGAGCATCATGCCCATCCATGGCTCCTTCACCTGCTTCCCGTCAACACACTCAACTTCTGCGCCTTTGCCATGTGCTACCAAAATGCTTTAGCGCCATGGGGAAGCAGCAAAGCCAAGAACGCAGATGAAGTCGAAGATGCAAATTTTTTGGGGGAACGCTCCAGTAAAAGCATCGAGGATTCAGATGGAAAACCCACGGAGAACGATCAGGGCCGCAGTGTTCAAACGCGCCCTGAATCGAGTAGTAGGGGCGGCGGAATACTCATCGCTGTACCTGGTACCCGTGACGCATCCATCGACATCTTCTCCCTCCCCTCCGAACGTCGTGTTTCTACCGTCTCCCTTCCCAAGTCCTCCAGTGGCAGTATGTCTTCCCCCCTTTGCCCCCTCTTTTCCAACTCCGCCCCTTCAATCTATTTCCTCAAACTCGGTTAACATCCCACTTCAGATCTGACCATGGCCCTCTCCCTCTTTCATCCACCTCCCAACCCATATTACCTCTATCTGATCTCCGGCCATGAGTCCGGCACCACCAGAATCCACGCCCTGCCTCCTCAACCGGACAATCCTACTAGCAAGGACGGCATCAATCCAACCTCCGCGGCGTGGACTTGCATCTACACCACTACCCTCCACACCCAACCTGTCCTCTCGCTCTGCACCTCTCCAAAATTAATGCATTTCTACACCAGTGGTGCTGACGACTTGATCGCCATGCACTGCATCCCCTTCCCTCCTTTACCTGCTCCTTTTGCGTCAACCGATCCCTCATATCCCAATACCCCCTCCCCAGCAATTTCCACCAAAACAAAACACTCGGGCCAACAAAGCCTGGCCCTCCGCTCCGACGGCCGCATCTTCGCAACCGCAGGCTGGGACGGCTGCGCGCGAGTCTATAACGCCAAGACGCTGAAGGAGCTCGCCGTCCTCAAGTGGCATCAGGAGGGGTGTTACGCCGTCGCTTTTGCAGAGTTGTTTGAAACGACTCACGAGATGCGTTGGAGAAAGGATGCGGTAACGGGGGTGGAGCCGGAAGGGTCTATGATGGGAGGTGCTTGGACAGGGAGTGTTTCTTGGTTGGGAGGGGGAGGAGAAGGTGACGCGAAGGAACCTCCATCACTAGCTCAGGCGCGGCGGATTGACAAGGTTCGGCGTACGCACTATATAGCTGCCGGGAGCAAAGATGGGAAAGTCAGTCTGTGGGATATATATTGAGCCTACAGAGACTGTCACGCCGCCGAACATCACGTGGCTAGCACGTGATGTGCCAGTCGGTCTGTCAGTGGGTATGTATAGTCCACCACTACGGACTTTTCTGCATCCACTTCGATCTCATCATCCCAGATTGAACTCACTCGCCCCACTCATGTTCATCCTAGCCTTCGCCCTCATCAACCTCTTCGCTTGCTCCGCGTCCGTAATCTCAGGCACACCATCATCCTCATCCATCCCATCTCCATCCCCGCCACTACGCTTCGTCCCCTTACCCCTACCCTCCTTATGTTGATCCTTCCCAGGCCTCATCCCAGGTACTCGAATCTCCCCCGGCCTATCCCTCAGCCCAAACGCCTTCGCTAAATGCCCCAAATGCAATGCCTTGATATCAAAGAACCTCCGCTCCGCCGAAATATGCGTCGCATACGCCCTGACCCAGCTCTGGAAACCACGTCGGGCACGCTCGAGCACGACAGGGGACGCGAGAACCCACCTCTCGACGCCGAGCTGGAAGTCGGTAGCGCGCGTCTCCCACTCGCGGCCGCCGACGGCCTTGACGACACCCGTATGGCCCGAGCGGGACGACGGGCCCGCGCGCTCGAAACCACGTTTGAGGAGATCATTCGCGTCATGGGAAGTGATATGGACGCCTGCGTCCCGGCGGCCCTGACGGAGAATTTCGACATATCCTTCCTCGCAGCCTGGCATGAGAAATACCATAGCCCGGCCATCGCGGCCAGCACGTGCGGTACGGCCGATGCGATGGAGATGCTCATCGCGAGAGAAGGCCGGATCGTATTCGATGACAAAGTCGACGTTGGGAAGGTCGAGACCGCGGGAGGCGACGTCGGTGCAGAGGAGGACGGATGGAGTGGTACTTTTAGAGAAAGCCTGGAGGGTTGATGTGCGGGAGGATTGGGGTAACGAGCCGTGGAGGCGGAAAGCTTTGATTTCGTTGTCGGGCGACGAGAGAGAAGGGGAGGGGGCGGAGGTTAGGGTATCGGCGAGACTGGACGAGGAGGTGGCTTTTGTGGACTTTGGGATCTTCGTGGTAATGACGCCTGCTTCTGCGTCTGAGGAGTTGGAGTCGACTGGGTCGTCTTCAGGGCGAATAAGGGCTGAGAAATGGAAATCGACGGCATCGGCGCAAGCAATGAAAACGATTGTCTTCATGACAGCCCCTTTTCGAGAAAAGGCACGCTTAAGGACGGCTGCGAGAGTAACCAAGCGCATCTTAGCCGGGACCACAGCGTATGATTGTTTCAGCTGAGCCGGTGCCGAAAAGGCATCCTCCTCTGTTGTTTCTCCTTCAAGCCTCTTCTCGGCTAGATCCGCTTGAATGTGTGCAGCATCCTTCAAGCTGATTTGCCCGAGTTTTTCCACGTCCATTTTCATGGTGGCAGAGCACAAAACGGTCGTTCGTTTGGCGGGTAGTCTGGGATTGGCAACACTTCCAGGCTTTTTGGACTTCATCCGGAGGTTCAATACACTTATGATTTTTTGAAGTTCCTCCTCAAAGCCGAGTTCCATCAAGCGATCCCCCTCATCGAGAACAAGCCACCGCACGTTACTGACATCCAGCGCCTCGGTGTGTTCAAGATGATCAGCGAGTCGGCCAGGTGTTGCAACGAGGATATTTAGTCCCTTTCTCAATCTTGCTTTCTCAGACTTCTTTTTCTCCCCACCAATGACAATTCCAGGAACTATCCAGTTGGCGCATCCCAGAAGACCCTCCAAGACGACCGCAATCTGCTTGCTCAATTCTCTTGTTGGCGCTAGGATAATAGCGAAAAGTCCCGAATCTCTGTGAACCTTATCACTCATGTCCTTGACTTCGCCGTCAGTTGGTGTCGAAAGAGCCATTATCCGTTGCACGATTGGGAGGAGGTATGCCAGAGTCTTTCCAGAGCCAGTCTCTGCTTGTATAAACGCGTCTGTATCTTCTTGCAGTAGCTGGGTAATGGCGGCTTTCTGGATAGCGGTGGGCGCATTCACAGCCATCTTTTTGATCAAGTGGGCTGCCAACGGGATAGATAAACCGAGGGAGACAAAAGTGGCCATCTCGTCCGTGAGAGGTGCGTTCGAGGGCTCAATCGGATCCGCATTTTCTTCTCCCCTTTCTTTTGCTTGGTTGGTGGACTTCGGGTTGTATGTAAATAGAGAGGACACAATCTGCTTGGGCGTTCCATTCGATTGTGTTTGCGATTTTGGACGATACGTTGGGTGTGAAGGCTGAGAAGTCGTCCGTTCTTGTGGAGATGCAGGTCGGTCGTCGTCGAGTCGCTGTCGCTTGCTTGGAATGATGTACTCATAGTCCTCCTCGTTGGCCACACCATATCCATCTCTTAGCGCATGCCTCCTATCTCCAATCTGCGTTGAATTTGCATTTCCAGGAGCCCGTGGTTTCGACCGGTTTGCGGCTTTCTGTGCCCTCTTCCTCTCCCTCCATGCACCACCTGTCACCTTAGCAGAAGGCGCTTTGAGAGAATCCGGGACCGAAAAGTTTAGCAGCATGCCATCGTCGGCCATTTTGTGAAGTTTGGCAGGGTGGTGCTACTTTGGAGGAGAAACATGAAGTGGGCGCAAAAAAAAGTTGACCTTCCCCAGATTTTCGGCCGCCGAGGTTGCGCCGCGCCGGATGAGCAGACGTTCGGCGGAGACTGAAGCAC
Organism: Aulographum hederae CBS 113979; assembly: GCA_010015705.1. Classification (NCBI taxonomy): domain Eukaryota; kingdom Fungi; phylum Ascomycota; class Dothideomycetes; order Aulographales; family Aulographaceae; genus Aulographum; species Aulographum hederae. Next base: position 261,908 of record ML977164.1, read on the forward strand.
GATGAGTCGACCAACTCTCCACCAACGTGGGAGCAATGGAAATCAGGATTACTTCTGTTGGATGTGCTGCCATCCAGTATCCAGACCTCTCATTTTCAGACCGTTGAACGCCCTGAACACCTAGTCCCAATCTTCATCCATTCTCTCTCCACCCCGCCATGGCTAGCAAGCTTCGAGGCTTTGCTTCCCAAACACATCTCAGAAAAACGATAGCATTCCCAAGGCCTTCTGATTTACCGAGTATAGTCAAACGCCTCTCCTCTACCTCCAGCCCACCCTTCGAAATCTTTCGCGAACCCTCCCCTCTTCGCACCCACCGCCATGCTGCGCTCCTCTCCTCTCGCTCCGTCGCCCTCGTCCCGACCATGGGCGCCCTCCATGACGGTCACCTCTCCCTCGTGCGTCAAGCCGCCTCCGAGAATCCCGAAGTCATCGTTTCCATCTACGTGAACCCGACACAGTTCGGCGTAAACGAGGATCTGGCGACCTATCCCAAGACATGGGAGAGTGACATTGCACAGCTTTCAGCGCTGAACGAAGAGATGAAACAGAATGGACTACAGGGCAAGATCACGGCTGTGTTTGCACCGACGACAGGGATCATGTATCCCACGCTACCTCCCTCGAGCGAGATCCCAGGTGTAGGCTCTTTCGTGACAATTACACCCCTAGCATCACTGCTGGAGGGAGCGTCAAGACCCGTATTCTTCAGGGGTGTAGCAACAGTGTGCATGAAGCTGTTCAACCTTGTCCAGCCAGACCGTGTATACTTTGGCCAAAAAGACGTCCAACAGACAGTCGTGATCAAGCGGATGGTCGAAGACTTCCACCTACCGATCGACGTCCGCATCGGGCCTACTACGCGCGAAAAAGACGGACTGGCAATGAGCTCGCGAAACGTATACCTTGGCGCGCGTCGAAGAAAAGTCGGACTCGTCCTCAGTCGCGCGCTAAAGGCCGCTGAGGAGCAGTGGGTGAAGGGGAATTTCAAGAGGGGCGATATTCTGTGGCCGGCCAATGCGCTCGCAGATGAATGGGCCAGGGAGCAGGATGAAATCCCTGCGAAGGAGAGGGCGAGATTCGAGGTCGATTACATCAGCCTGGCGGACCCTAACAGTTTGGAGGAGATTGAGGAGATAGATCCAGCGAGGGGTGCTGTGCTGAGTGGTGCTATCAAAATGATGCCAGTAGAAGAGGGACAGCCAGGGGAAGATTGTGGCCTTGGCGGAGGAACCGGGCCGGTGAGGTTGATTGATAACATCATCCTGCGGCCTAGGTAGAGCGGTGATAGAGAGCAAGATGAGGAGTAGAAAAGGAGGCTGTATCCGGCTATACGACGGATAGACGAGGGACTGATGCTTGCCACGTGTTGTACGATAATAAAAGCCAAATATAAAAGCAAGCCTGAACAGTCTCGATCCTATGCGTATCGCTCCATCTTCTCATTCTCATTCAATTTGTCGCGTCCAAGCAATCGGCTTTCGGTTGGATCTTGGGAAATCGTCTTCAATCCGCCGTCCGAACAGGAGCCCAAACTTCACTGTGAACGCTGAGGTGAGGTCGAGGCCAGATAGGTGAAGGCTTTGTGTAGTTTCTCTCAATTGATTGGGTAGTAGTAATATGCATCCATGTCTGTGGCCTGCCGTTGTGTTACACTCAAATGCTTCTCAAGTCGCCAAAGTACCTAGGTAGTATATCTAAGCAGGTAGATGCCCGAGGTCGGGTCTAACCTCAAGTCGAATAGCTCCTTCAGTTCGAAAAATTGTCTCCCTCCCTCTTACAACAAACAGCCTACGCAATCTCCAAACACAATTTGCCAAAATGCTTCTGATCCCACATATACTGATACGCCTCCTTAACCTCCTCGAGCTTGAACACCTTCTCGTCGATTATAGGATGGATATCATTCGCTTCAACAGCACGGATCATCTCCTCAAACTGCAGCCGTGAGCCGACGATGATGCCGCGCACGATGCAGAGGTGCTTGAGGCAGTCGAGGAAGGTGGGCTGGTCTTTGGATGCTGAAGAGAGGAAGCCGATGATAGAGATGACGCCGCCGATTTTGATGGCCTTGAGCGACTGGAGGACAAGGGGTTAGCAGAGGAGGGGGAGCTTAGCGAATGGAGACTCGTACTTGGGACATGGTAGCTGGGCCGCCGACTTCGAGGATGTGGCTAACGCCCAGGCCGCCTGGTGTGAGCTTCTTAGCAGTCTCGCCCCAATTCGGGTCCTCCTTGTAGTTGATGACATGCTTCGCGCCGAGTTTCTTGAGGATAGAAGCCTTGTCGTTGGACGAGGTGGTGGAGATGACGGTAGCACCGGATGCTCGTGCAAACTATGCCTTTCTTTAGCGAACTCCCAAACTAGGTGTCCTTGTACCGAATACATACCTGCACGGCAAACATGCTAACACCGCCAGTGCCCTGCGTCAGGACAACATCTCCCTGCTTGAGTGACCGACTCTTCAATCCATACAGCGCATTCCACGCGGTAAGGCCCGCACACGTCAAGGTCGACGCCTCCAAGAAGTTCAAATTTCCCGGCAGATGTACAAGGCCCGTCTCGTCGAACGCACCGAAATCCCTCAGCGTGCCGTCGTAGCAGCCACCGAGACCAGTATTGCGACCGTCGGGTGTCAACGAGCCAGCCTGATGATCTTGGTTGAACAGCGTGCCGACACGGTCACCGATCTTGAAGCGCTTGACGCTTCCGCCAGCGGCTTCGACAATACCGGCGCCGTCGGAGCCGGGCACGACGCCTTCGCGGTGTGGGGCGGGGTATTTACCCTGTGGGGTATAGGGGTCAGAAAGGGAAGACACAGCACTGACACGAATTGGCCTACCATTGGGATAACAAGATCACGATAGTTTAAGGAGGCGGCCTTGACTGCTTGACTATCAGCTTCTACACTACAATTGGCTCAATTGGGCAATGCTTACACCTGACCAAAACCTCCTTGTCACCCAACCTAGGGACGAGGGCTTTCTCATTGTACTGAAGACTGTCGAAGCCGGCTTCCTAGAATTAGATATGATGACTCCTCTCAATATAGTCTCACGGTGCTCTTACTGGTCCCAACCACTTTCCATTCCCTTCCGTACTCAGTGCTAGCTGCCATGTTGAAGGGTACTGGGGATGTGAATCGTGTGGAGCGTAAGGCTGTGCGACGCTATAAGCTTTCAACCCTTCCAAGAGTGGCTGGAAATGCTTTGAAATATACTCCTTAAAGCCTCAGAAACATCGCGGGATGACGTCCTGGCGTGGCACATATATTGCCACTGTGGACCATGGTTATAATGCAAACTCCAAAGCTTGCCGGCACTAGGTGGATACAAAGCAACGCCGACCACGAGGACGAGGAAGACCGTCCCGAGTGCATAAGATTGTATCACGACCGTGAAATGGTTACGGAGTACTTGAGCGGATCTCAGCTCGGTTCCTCCCGTGGTGGCGCCGTGCTTGTTTACTCGAAGAGATCGGATTTGATCGGTTTGCCGAAAGTAGTGGAGCAGATATACCGTGCACTTCCGGCCCCAGTGCGATTGCGCAGAGTGAATACGAAGGACTATCCTAGGATGAGTTGGTGTTTTCGAGTTAACTGGGTCGCTTAATCGCTAAGCGCGGATCGCTGCTAAGATCGTCGTCACAGGTGGTGGATAAATCTGCAGGAAGCCCTTGGATGACAAAGCGAAAGAAAAGTAACCACCTACCAGCATCTCAACGAGGAACTGAACAGGCATCCCACAACTACACAATGATTACGTTGACCACGTCTGAAATTAGAATTTGGAAATGAAGGATTGAAATGCACGGGAGGCAAGCGATGAAGGAAGAAAAGGAACGGACTCTGCCCCAAGATGGACGTCTGGATACCAGTTCTAACGTCAACTGTTGCATGCTTCCAAGTTGCACCTGAACAATCGAAAGGGACAAGCGGGCTGCAGCTACGCGAACAAGTGTCGGCCTGCGTGCTCCGGAATCAGGATTCGGTATGTTCCTACTCGTCGACACTCGCCTCAACCTTCTTTCTCCCCTTCCTATCAACCCTCTCGTCTCGAGGATCGAACCCCCCATTCCCCCATAAGGCCCATTCCGGAGTGGGGGTTCCCATGTAATCTTCCGGAGTAAACTCTTTCCCACTCTCGAGACATTTGAAGAATGCATCGTAGTCGATCAGGGTACACCACTGTCCCTCGCTGTTCCTGAATCTCGTTGAGGCAATCAAAACGCAGCAGCTATGAGCATGCTCCGCTGCGATGCCGTAGTCAAGGCCGCGCCGTTGAAGAGCCGCATTCAGTGCCACGACAAAAGCCGACACTTCCTCGTAGAACGGGACGTTCTGCATACTCAACCCTGCAGAAGAAGTGGTAGTCCCGCAGTAGGTGACCCCTTTGACCTCGACGAAGCATGGCAGACCTCGCTGGACGAGGTCAGCATAGCCTTCCACCTCGTCCTCGATGTTGAACCCTTTGACAAGCGTAAGTCGAAATACAGTGCGCTGAATGAATCGCTTCTCGCGAAGAATATCCAAGCACCTCTGAAAACGTTCCCAGTAGTCGCGATGCAACGGTCGATCGATCTTTCGCAGGCTTTCCTTATTGCTGGCGTCAATGCTGACATAAAGCTGCGTGACGTGCTGCAAGGCCTCCAGTTGGTCTGGATGCTGCGCATTGCACACCAGAAAGCTTGAGATATGTTGCTTGTGCAAAAGATCGGTGAACTCGTTGATATAAGGATAGAAGATTGGTTCGCCAACCAGGCTCAATGCGCAGTGTCGTATACGCATGGCTTCCGCGAACCGCTCCGCGCGCACGCCTGGGACACCCTTCATCATCTTGATTTTCCGATAGTGTCCGTCTGTTACGCCTTGGAAGATCTCCTCAGGTGGGTCAACCCGCCATCGCCATGTGGTGCCTACTGGGTTCGTCCCGTGTCGCCAGCAGAATACGCATTTGTTGCTGCAAGATAGGGATGGTGTGGTTTCCATGCACAGGTGGGACTTGATTCCGTAGAACGAGAATTTGTAACATGACCCTCGACCACGCAAAGCTGACTTGGTCCAACGACAAATCTTGACTCCTGAGTGCGATCCAACAATAGTGTAACCTTGTTTCGTGAGTGCGTTGTAGGTTGGAGATTCTTTAGGCACCATCTCTTTCAGCGCCGCCGGATCCTTCGGCTTAAGCGATTTCTTGTAGGTGGTAAAATCAACGGCTGGAGGTATGGGGCCAGACTGCTTTTCGATATCTCTTTCGCTTCCCTTGTTAATCATGCGACCGAGATCTTCAAGATCACTTAAGGTTGAACCGGCTTTCTTCTTCTTGGCCAATTTGACCGGGACAGTGTCATCTTCCTCAGTGGCAGAGAGGTCATCTTCAGATTCTTCATCGCTCTCCACAGCAGCTCCGCTCCCGGGGACCCCTTCACCCAGGCCGTTGCCAGCTGCAATTTCTCGAATGACGGCTGAAACGCCCTCTCGCCATTCCTCCAAACGCACATTAGCGTCGCTCTTGCTATCCCCCACGCCCAATGGATATGCCCGTTTACGAGCTGTCAGCTTGGCCATCCATTTGTCTACTTCTCGTGCCTGACTGCAAAATCCCTCCTCCTCTGTTGGCCATCCTTCCTTGTCCCCAAAACCGAAGATGGAATATCCGAGTATGTTGCGTAATGGTGCATTGTCAATGCGAAAGTCATGATGCGTCTCTTTCAAATGCTCAACAAAATTATCCAAAATTGTATCGATGTTGTAGGTAGGGAGGAGGATGATGTAGAAGGCGTGAACGTTTGAGTCGCTCCGAGGAGGATTGATGAAGTAGTCATCCAGTTCGGTGTACGAAAGGTCGTGGAGAATCGGTTTTCGAATGTGCGAAGGGACGCTGGGTCTGTTCTGCTCCCATCCCGGGAGTTTTTGAACCAAGTCCTGGGCAATCTTCTCGGTAGTTCCAGTCAGCGAGGCAAAAAAGACGTGAGGTTGTAATTGATCGGTGGTATGGTTGTACAGTTGAGCGAAAGAGTTTGGGTTCTTGCGCGATTTTTTTCCAGTAATGGTCCTCGGAGTTTGCTTAGTTTTCTTCTGCTCGGTCTTCGTGTACGACTCGTCTTTGAACAGTAATGGCTCCTTGTCTGGCACTGACGCTTGACTCTTTACCACACCGTGCAGTAGAAACGTCTCCTTGTTCTGCAAATTCCGAGTCTTTCTCCAGAATCGTACACATTGCGCGGCTGTGGCACCAGCGGCGACGGCGAGCAGGATATATAGGCGATGATCGTGCCACAAGCCCAAAATGTGCGAGGTCCAAAGCTCCTCCAAGTCTGCCGGGAGATCCATTGCTAATGTGGCCTTCGCGGCGAGGGGGAGTATATATCGCGCACCTGGATATTCGGGTCTGTGTGGAGGATTCGGAGCGAGCGCGAGCCTCGAGCCTCGAGGGATCATTTTCGAGATGGCTGCCAAGCATTATAGGGCTGGCTTCGGCTTTACCCCAGATTCTGCGAAAGCTCCCGCTCCCAGCCAAGAGATCGTCGTCAACAAATAATCCATCCCATCCTCAGGAACCTCCGCCCGGAGGATCTCGAGAGGGGACTGCCTCGCTATGGATATGCTCGCCTCGGATCCAAACGGGAACTGTGCCTATCTGGCCTCTCCCTCAGTACCTAATTTCTCCCTCTCCATGTATGTTCTCGCCGCCTCGTACTCTTCTCCGCTAACAATAGACTACAGCCTCATTGTTCTCGGGATTTTGGTCTCGTATATGCCCCAAATAGCACGGATCATTAGTAGGAAATCGTCCGAAGGCTTAGATCCCTATTTCATCCTCTTGGGCACCGTCTCAGGCACTTCGGCCTTCCTCAATATCTGCCTGCTTTCAACGAGCCGGGAAGCTGTATTCTGCTGCAAAATCAACAGCAAATTCTCTTGTATAGCCGGCATACTGGGTATAGCCCAAGTTGGCATACAGTGGTTCTGCTTCTCATTCATGTTTGTCCTCCCTATGTTCCCCCTTCAGGTCTCTATAGCAATACTGACCACAGTAATACCTAAGCGCCCTCCTGTTCGTCATCTTCTTCCCCCGCTCCGCAAATACTACTACGACGTCCCCGACCATCCTCTACGATCCCTCCCACCCACAAACCCCCGACTTCCGCTCCGCCCTCCTCGTCTCGTGCGCCTCCTGCTTCCATTTTCTCCTGACCATCCTCCTAAGCGCCGCCATCTTTTTCTTCCACCGCACGCTCCTCCAACCATGGGCAATATTCCTCGGCCTCTGCGCTGCTGTCCTCGCCATGTTGCAATATCTGCCCCAGATACGCACCACTTGGCGCTTGCGAGATGTTAAGAGTTTGAGCATTCCTATGATGTGTATACAGACACCAGGGTCCGCAGTGTTCGCCGGAAGCTTGATCGCGAGGCTGGGCGCGGAGGGGTGGAGTAGCTGGGGAGTATACCTTGTCACTGGTTGTTTGCAAGGAGTTCTGTTGGGGATGGGGATCTACTTTACAATACAACAAAAGAAGGCGAAGACGGCGAACGGCACTACGACGCCTGTTCGTGCGGAAGCGGGAATGGATGTAGACGAGGATCGAATCACGGAACGGACGCCACTTGTTGGACAGAACAGTGGCCAGAATACTCCCAAAGCTAATGGCAACGGTCTGAGAGCCATGTAAAGGTACACGCTCACCATTGAAGCAATCTTGAACTTCAGCGGACAGCAAAAACGGAGAGACCACTATTGACAGCAAAATTTCACTGAATCTTTCGGGACGGGGTCTACTGAGCAAGGTGTATCGCTACTTTCTAGGGCTCTTGTAAGAGCTATTGATGATTTTTCGGAGTTCGCGGCATTGCAGGAGTTTACCACCTTGAATGATGCTTTCACGAAAAGGGTTCTTCCAGATGATGGAAATGTGGACTAGCAATAAATTCTATTGGTCCTATCCATGTGAAGTCACGAGGAACCAGTCATCGATGTTGCCGAAATATCTTTCTATGCCTTTTCATTCTCCATTATGTCTCATTCTTACCCAATATCCTAACATTGCTATGTCGCCGCTGCGGAACCTACACTCCAAACCTATCCTCCCTCCTTTCTTTCAGGTCTACCATGTGATTCATCATATGAACAACAAAAATCATAACCGCCAGGGCATTCCAGACGTCATACGCCGGATCGTTGAAATTGAACGTAGCAATGCTCCTGAGCTCCCCAGTTGTGGAATCGAAGTCGTGGATCTGCATGACGGTATAGCTGACTACAACGCCATAAAGAGGCGGCAGCTGTGCCCACCTACGATGGCGCCATGAGAGCTCTTTCAGCTGGCTAAACAGCTGGCTGTACACCTCGGTATAGTCTGCGGTGGGCTGTGCTGTGACGACAGTATGGAGAGGGACGTCAGCGCCGCTTTCACTGATGTCGAGGCCGGCATTGCGGGTGGTTGCTTTGTTCAGTAGCTTGATCTCGCGGGCGATGAGATTCTCGGGACTGCGGAAGCCCTTGTATCCCATGACGGCGCTGTTTCGGATCGTGTAAGGACCGCGGCCGGGGGTTGGATGTATGTTGTGCTCAATCCATGTGGCGACTGCGAAGAAAGTTAGTTTCCCTACGTGAACTGAGTGAGATGGGGGGAGATGTGACGACTTACTTCTAGACCACTGCTCGACTGACCCAGCCGGCTCCAATATCAGCTCATTCATAGGAGCAAAAAGCAGATCCGGCAGATCTTCCAAGCTTCGTTTGAATGCCTTTGGTATCAGGGGCACGTATCCACGGAGTGACAGCAGGTAGAACAGCTGCACAGCGTGCGGGTGCATGCCCAAATCCACAAGCTTGCCCAGCCGCCTGCGGGCCCGGGTAACGTCGTGGACATGATACCTGTTCACGCTTTCGGGGGTCTGTTGGTAGCGAGTTGGGGATACGAGGACGACGCTTTCGTTTGCGTCGATGTCAGCCCATGCTACAGACTTCCTGCGTTCTGACCTGGTGTATCTGTTATCCCGCGCTTGTAGCTCCTTGATCAGTCGATCGCAGTCGAGATCCAGCTCGGCGCTCACTGTCTGGAACGCAGCATGGGGCATTTCGATGCTGTTTTCCGGGTTATCGAGGGTGGTATGATACTTTTTAAAGCAGATAGGTGGCGTCGGTGTCTTTTGGCAGCCTCGTCTCTTGACAAGCTCGTCTTCGTCAAGTTTGTCGTTTGGATAATAGCTTTCGCTAATGCCTTCGATGCTGAAATCTTGAGCGTCTTCTATATGTCTGCCGGATACTCTTGAGTGGTAGTGTTTGGTCGAGAGTATGGGTCGTCTAGACTTCCAAGTCTTCATTGCGCATGACCTTTGATGTCGTTATTCCTCGAGGGTCTCTTTGTCTTCCCTGTTCGTGGTCCATTGTGGCGGAAAAGGCGTGCGCCATCAACGACGCGTAAACAAAGACAAGTGTGAGAGAAAAGAAGGGCAAATATCAAAAGGAGATAAAGAACATAAAAAGATATGGAACAAGGAATTCGAGAGTGGGTGGTACCGAGTCCGCCCCCACACAATGAAACGCTTTTTGTGTCGTGTAATTGTGTCTTTTGCAAGTATGTACGGGAGTTGACGTGCAATGCATCTGGTATCCTTTTGAGGATAACCTCCCCGCAGTTCTTTCCAGGTAAGCCTCAAAATTACCGTGTTTATTGCCGCGTGTTGTGAGGAATCGTGGGATATGCCATTCAGGGACGAATCTCGATGTCATGATTGCTAAGAGTGACCAACTGTTGATGCCTTTCAAGGTTTAAGAAGATGAGTTAGAAACCGTTGCTGGCCCTACGAACGGAGGCCACGTCTGGATGAAGCCAACTTCGTCAATCGGAACGGTCATCCATAGAGGTAGGCGTAAGGTACCGAGGTAGTATAGGAGGTCTCGACCGAGGGAGGGTCCCTCTGTCTGTCTGTACAAGAGGGACTACCACTTATGCTGTCTCCTCTTTAGTGGTTAGGTAAGTTAGTTTAGCTTGACTTCCTGGGAGCTGGAAAGGGATGCACATCCCGAGTAGAAAATGCAAAATGTTCTGATCATGTCCAAAACATTCACGTCGCAAGGAAAAGATCAATTGCGGAGGTGAGCGACTCGGGGCAATGTGCAACCGACCAGAAAAGTGGCGTCCAAATAAGTATCGTACCACAGACCTGGAGACAATTGGAACGTACCTATGCGTTATCTTTTGTCAAGAAGTGAAGTGAGCAATATCTGGAGAAGTTTGGAGAGAAAATTGAGCAAGTAAACGATGGGTTGGAATCCGATCTCACTCATCAAACAAAGAACTGGTTACTCTTCAATAGAAATATGTCGGAAGACCGCACCGACGAAGACCAGTGGAAATTTAGATCGGATTGCAAGACTAAGTAAACGACTGAAATAGGATAACCTTCTGGAGGTTAGGCGAGATTCAAACCAATCTCAACCTCAAACTTAACTGAGAAGCAAAATGGTGCAACATGTGAATAATATCAATTTTTCTTCTGGATGATGGGCAATATAATACAGTCGCATTTTTTCCTCGAAAGAACAAACGGCCCTTGTAGGTGCCTTGGGGTATCATAATACACGAGTGCCGGCCATTCCATTTGACTCCACCAAGTGATAAAGCAAAGTAACTTGGCTACTCCATCTCAAATCCCGGCCCGGGAAGACAATCCGTTGGCCGTGGCGCTAGTAGTCAAGCTCAATCGTCTGTGCCTCCGGAATTCTGTTCATATCGTTAGTATGATTGGCCTAACAACGGGTCGAGAACTTACTGGTCTGGGTGGTTCACCTTCCTCCGCTGAGCGCCTTTCTTGGCCGCAGGCCCAGACGGAATTCGGTTCTGAGGGGGAGGACTGTCCGTGAGGTCAACCACCTCGGCGTCGTGACGTCGAAAAAGCTCCTCAATGGAGGGAATCGGGACGTCCGAAGGCGCTAAGTTGCGCTGCTCGTCCCACATCCAGAGCGCTGACTTAAGGAGAGGAGGAACGGGCAAGTGATTCGTCTCCCTGTGCCGATTTCCCTTGAGGGAATCAGGATGATAGCTTGGGAGGACCGGACGATAGAACGGCGCTGGCATGTATCTGCGAGGGTCAACGAAAGGTTACTCATCTTGCCAAAGACTGAGCGCATACCCATATGAAGGATTGATGATCTCGGGGGAATATTCGGGCGTCGCCCGGGTGTTTCGAGGCACCATAAAACTGCCGGGGTGATCAGAGCCGTGCATCATGAATTAGCGGAGGTAGTATTCATACCCAAGTGTGGAAATTTGACTTTGATTCAAGTCTACCGTCAGGTCAACGACCGGGGCCACCCGACGATGAGGGACTTGCTGTGTGCGGGTAGCTGGTCTTGCTGGTGCATCGTTTGTGCGTAGCTGATTAGTCGGATGTGCTCGTGTCACATGCCTCCCGCTGCCAGTTGCTGCACTTTCTGCTGGGGCCAACGGATATTGGCGAAGCCGAGCACCTTCGCCTGAGGCTGCTGCGTGTTGCATCAACCTCGGTGTAGCTAGCTGGCGGGGAGCATGATCAGGCGGCCATGCATAGCTTTGTGGAAGATTCCGACGTTCTGAAAAGGCGTGGTCGGGAGAGTTAGGTTGCACACTGCGAGGACTTTCAACAACGGAAGTCAAAACGCTCCCTTCCTCATCGATGTCCATATGACCTTCTTCGTCGTCGTCGTCATAGTCATCGTCATCGACGAGATCGATGACTTCCCGGTACACTTCTTCAGTCTCCTGCGCATCAGCTCCGTCTTCGTTTCGCCACTTCCTCATGACCGCTACACAGCCTGGCTCGCACAGTCTTCTTGCTTCTAACCATGGGACCTTGGCTTCGAGGAGACTGTCATAGGCCGTGAGCTCGTGGCGAATGTGGGCTCCGACTGCCAGCTGCACTTTGCGAGTCAGAGGAAGATCAGATTCACTCAGTGACGGGCCACCAGTTCGTGATTGGGCTTTCTTCCAGGTGTGTTCGATAATGGCGGCAAGATTGTGTTCTGGAATATTTGGGAAAAGGTCCACAATGGCATCGTGGATTTGTTGGTCTCGAGCCTTGCCGTTGTGGGCCCGCAAGGCGTTTGCGACGTGCTGGGCTCTGAACCGGATACGACCATCGCGCATAAGGGCACATCCGAACCAAGCACAAGTCTTACGAACCACCTCTTCGGGAAAGTGGTGACCCATGCGATGCACATTGTGTGATACCTTGTCGGGATCGTGCTGTCCTCGGAGGTTCTGTGGAAAGGGTCAGCCATCTCTGTTGGTCTTGAAAAGGGACTGTGCAACTTACTTCTGATACAACATGAACAAGCTTTCCGCGTTTCCTGCACAGCTCCTTGCAGTATTTGGTGAACTCTGGCTCTCCAGCGGCAATGTAGATGTACTGTTGTGGAGGTTGAATGGTGAAGGATAGCATGGTTCGCAGCGGGCGTTTCTGCACTTTGACAGGCTCCATGAGAACTGTGTAAGGCTTCTTCGCTCGCGCTGCTCGAGACTTCGCGCGCTCAGAACCCGCACGTGATGCTGTCCTCGCCATGTTGACACGACTGCAATACTCAACCTTGATACAAGAGAGACGAGGAAGTTTAGAACAGCGTCCTGGTATCGAAGAATGAAAGAAAGAAGACGGCGACGAATGAGACTTGGACTGGGCAAAACTGACGAAAGTTGGAAATCGACTCCGACCGGCGGTTCGCTGAGGGTTCTCAGCAACGGCTTGACCGCGATGCTCACGCGATGCTCTGTAGCAGTCAACGAGACCCGGCAAGGAAAACACCCTTCACTCCGACCGCGTGTGAACGCGCGAGGGAGGTGGTGTTGACGCGGCAGGTTGTTGTTGATAGTGCCTGTTGTGACGAGGTGAAGTGGAGCGAGAAGCTGGTGCAACCGTGCAAGTCGTGCTTTTGAAGGCGTCGGCTGCGCTAAGGGCACTTTAGCCGCGCGGCTTCGGGTCACGCCGACTGAGCTGAGTCGGTAGCTAGCCGGGCGATAGAGCAGAGCCTGACATTTCTACCGACATCAAGTCAACACGCGCCATCTGCTATATCCCCCCGTCGTTGGCATGATGGCAGCGGCAGCCGACAACTCTCCCCTCAACAAGATCCCGCCGGATATCGAGAAGCACCGCCAGCTGTGTTTCGCCTTGGACACTCCTGTCCAGTTCACCACCGCAGTCTTCGAGAAGTACTGGCCTTTCGTCGACAATGTGTGGAGCATGCACCAGCGGCATCACGAGCCTGCGCAGAATGGCATCAAGAAAGAATACGGAGCCTGCCGCCTGTACCGGCGCGCCAATAGAGCCCACGCCGCGAAACGCGCAAAGAAGCAGCGGGAGGGCACTGGCACCTGTCCTGCCAAGTTCCGAGTCACTGTATACCCAGACGGATTGAGGGTGCTGGAGAGGAACGGAGATGAAAAGCATAGCCACACTCTAGACTACATAGACTCGATCAAAAGGTGCAGCTTCCTCAGGAGCATGCCGTTGGACAACTTCTTCAAGGGCTGGGAAGCCGCAGGCATCATGGCATATCTGCGAGACAATTCACACACTCCTGATGGACGTGACATACTAAAAGATGCTGGCGGACTGTATCTTACCCGGAAAGAAGTGCTCAATGTTATTCAAGGCGCCGTGAAGAAAGCACACAAGGGACAGGACCTAACGACAGTCAAGTATGGTCTTGGGCCTTTTTATGGTATTGCAGGACAACTAACTACCATAGGATGCTCCAGAACAAATACCAATCACAGTCCATATGCGGCTACAAAGGCTGCAACGCACTCCCATTCTCCGACGCGAAAGATCTCCTAAAACACCGCAAGGAGGTTCACGGTGTGGAAAAGAAAGACCACTCGGGGAAACACCCATGCGACGTACGATCTTGCTACCGACGGAAGAAGTCTGTTGGCTATCGCACGTTGGAGGCACTCATCGAGCACAAGCGCATCGCCCATGGCATCGAGACAGACCCGTCGGGTGCTTCCTCGTTCCAGGCTCTGCTGACGAACGCGGCCCACAACGATTCTACGATGCTCGACAGCACTGTGTCCGACCAGGATAGCGCAGTGATGGGGCCTGTGGATCCAATGCTTGAAGATCCCCACGGCCTGAGCGCACTTGAGATGCAGCAGATGACTCTCAGGCTGCAAAAGCTGGAAAGAGACCGGGATGAGATTGACCTCGAGATTTCTCGCCTGAAGAGGAGACTTGGCCCGGATAATATCATTACCAATCAGCAGCAGCACGAGCTGGAGCAGGCTGGGCAGGATGACAGCGACGACGAGGATATTGACCCTGACATGTTGACCGAGGATGAAGATGACAATGACGCAGACTGATCACCCCCTTTCGGTCCGCTATAACAGCGTATTTGAACATACGGTCCTTGATTTGTTCTGTGGGAAATAACAGTCGTCTCGCGAGATGCCCAGTATCAGACCGTATGGGATGTTGCATCAAGTCTTCAGATCTTCAGATCACACAGGCAGTCGTGTGTGGGGAGTCTGCGCCAGTGGTTCGCGAGATGCCACCACATTGTTTGAGTGCATATCTACACAAAAGACATGATGAGGACTGGACGACGTTGGACAGCAAAATAACGGGACTTTGGAGAAGAAAGAGAGAGAAGCGGGATATCTGGAAAACAAACCCTTCGTCTGGATGGGGCGTACAGTATAGTATCCTGGGGGCTGTTGGGGCCAATGGTGTCAAAAGAGAGAGTATAATCACCACCCTTAAAGGTGCCGGGTCGCATATATCCGCCCAACCAATAACAATAACAGAAGCACGTCAGTCAGTATGTTCAATATTGATATTGCTACGTTGGGGTTCATCACGCCAGCCATTCCACTCCCACATGAAGATCATGAGCATAGAACGTAACTCGAGAGCCTGAACTCCAGTTCCAGCCTGCCATCAGATCCGCCGCCTCGCCCATCCTTCCATACTCCATCAAAAACGCCAGACAATTCTTTCCTACTCGTTTTACCACACACGACGGTCTAGTCCTGAGACTGGATCTTGTTGTCTCCCTTGATAGCATCATCATAACTCGGCGGCGGCGCGCCGTTACTCGATCCCTCACCACCATCTCCCGCATCCATCACCGCCGGCGGCGGTCCTTGTCCGGGCACGAAACTATTTTGAGCTCCCTGCGCCTGTCCATGGAACTGGCCACCAGGCGCCGCACTCGCATTCGCGCTTATGGTACCATACCTAGCTCCGCCGCCATTGCTCTGCTTCGCTGCAGCGCCACCCTGCTGTTGCTGGCGAGGCGGCTGGACATAGTCGTACGCGACGCGGTTTCTGCTCCGCGGGTTCTCCGGGCTGTGTTGGGGGATGCGCTCGTACTCGGTTTCTTCGGGGTAGGCGCTGATGATGTACCAGGAGTGGAGGAGGCCTGGGAGGTAGCCTAGACAGCAGAGGGCGATGTTGATGAGTGAGTCTGGATGGCAGATGCCGCGTTTGACCCAGACTGGAGGACGTGTTAGCGATTATGCTAATAACTAGGTATAATGCTGGGCTATTCGCGCGAGAAGTGAGAGGTAGGCGTGGCGAGGCTGATATAGTTCATGTAGTCACTTACCACCGATGGGAGGGAAGAGGATTGATAAGATCCCAAGGAAGAGATCGGAGCCTCCGCAGCACATTGTGAAGAGTTTTTGGGGATGTGTTCGTGAGAAATCTTAGAGGTTTCGAGTTTGTGGTGAAGAGCAGGCAGCGAGGATGCAGGGTTTATGGAAGAGCTTGTCTTGAACATTGAAGGTTGTCGGCGTCGGCCGCAAGAGTGACGAATGTGAGGGGCGGAGTGATGCGGAGATGCTTCGGAGATGCTTCGCTTTAACTTGATGAGAAACCAAACCACGAGTCCCAAAGCGGTAATTCTGAATCTTCAAAAAGCTGATGGAGAACTTTCGTACAATGAACAAGGATCTTGATATGTGGCATAGGTGAGGTTTGTTGAGGTCAAATAAGGCTAAGTGAGGCCAGGTGAGGCCAGATAGAGTGCATTTTCACCTCACCTCACTACAACAGCCCTACTTAGGACGCTCAATGTGCTAGAGTTGAGCCAGTAAGCTATGTCTGGAGGCTTGGCAGACACGCGCCGACTACCTACTTATGAGTGTTGTGATGAAGCAACTTTCAACTACCAAAGACAGACTTATTAAAATAAGAGCTGTGGATTTGTTAACGTGATCACCGTATTCTCCTAGCTGGTTCTTTTGTCAAGGGAGGTTTACGAACTGAAGAGCACTCGTGATGGCGAGGTCTTGGGTATGCTTTTCAATGCTACAGACTAGGGATCTCCAAATGTCATTTCATTGATTCCAGTCAGTACTTGGGCCTCGGAAGCTCCATTCACAACAAACAAGCAAAAGTTCCTTCCGGCGCAGATCCACAGCTTTGGAATATTCGTACAACTCCTCCCACGCAACATGCCTCGCTCGCCTCGGGGTATATCTCTGAATCATTCTCACAACACCAATTCTCTCCAAGCCCCTAGAGCTTTTGTCCTTTCCGTTCCCCAAAGACATAACCCTGCGCGACTGGCGAACTCATAGCATTTGCAGCAGCCCCAGGGCTCACTCGAAAGCGATTCGTGAAAAATACGGGATGACACATGGCACTGTCAAATTGAGGCGGAAAATTGGGAAGCTTGGGGGGTTGAAGCGGCATCTGCATCTGCGCAGGCGCTTGCACGAGGTAGGGAGCCTGGTGTCCGCTGGGGAGAAGAGGGAGGGTTGGCGCTCGGGGCGGCGAAGGCGGCATGGCCTCTATCTGGTTCCGTGGATGGATACGTTCCGGCGCAGACGTGTAAAGAGATGTTGGATTTGAAGTGGTCTCGTGCAAGGAGCGGATTTGTTGATAGGATGGTGGTTGCGGGTGAGCGTTTGGCGGGTGCTGGAGTTCGATTAGCACTTTCACCTCATATGCACCGGCATTGGCACGTACCTTTGGCCGGTGAGGCTGGACGTGAGGCAGCATGATGCCTTTCGCTCGTATGTCTACATGACGTTTGATGGTGGAGGTCAAGGTTCATCCTCCCCACCTCGGCAGCTCCTTGACAAGGACAGGCGGACGTCATGACAACATGACTCGCGCATGCAGCTCGTGAACTTCTTCGCAGCTGCGAATGACTGGGCGAACAACCCCAAATACGGAGCGCTCTCTACATAGTCCACAGACGGGTACTCAACAACCAGGTATGAGGAGGACGAATCTGCTCCAATACCAGCAGACACTCGCCCATCATGCACGTGGTCCGTCTAGCATATCGGCTTCGCCGCCGATAATTCAGATCCAAAACGGCACCTTCTACCGCCAACACCCATCAGACCAATGCCCGACTACGAGCAACCCACCACTGTTTCCGGGATTGGATTTCAGCCTACCATCGTCTGTGGAGAAGCCAGAACATTGGTCCATTCTGAGCAATTCTTCAGCAGCCCGAACGACCCTCCTGCAAGTCCTCCGCGGTCAACATCTCTGCTTTCCCCCGACAGCGCGTTCGTACCCCTACTTGGGAACAGAAGAGATAGCCCAAAAGGACTCCAGGCTGCGATTTCCGCTCCATGCAATACAGTATGTCGGCTTTGATGCAGAAAGAGGTGGAACTGGTGGCAGCGGTACGCGGGGCGCATATCTCAGCGCACGATACGAAGCCCGAAAGGAGGAGTTGGATTTCGCGTTGAAGGACTATCTGGTCGGCAATACCGAACTCAATGCAGACGAGGACTTAAAGCAGAAACCGGACCATGACTTGCTGGAGAGAATCATCCGTGATCTAAATCTGGCCAATCTAATGGACATGCCAGTTAGCAACTTGAGCAATGGACAGACTAGAAGAGCACGGATTGCGCGGGCATTGATTGGACGTCCCGAAATCCTTCTACTTGATGGACCATTCAGTATGTTGTGCTCTCTGAATCTGTGACATGGATGGCTGACATAGGTACTTTTAGTGGGACTTGACCCAGTCACTCTGGAAACCCTTTCTGAGGTCCTCTATCGCTTGGCCTCTGCGTCTTCTCCTCGCCTCATTCTCTCCCTTAAATCTGATGACAAGATACCGGAGTGGATTACGCATCTCATGTTTGCTGAGTCAAATTATACGGTACCACGCTTCGGCGCAAAGGAGACTGTTCTTGATTCACTAAGAACTCGCTTCGTGGAGATGGTTGAAAAGGGCCCAGGAGCCTCCAAGTCCAACGACTGGGTGTCATTTTATGACATGGCCAGGCATCTTGACGCTAATGGCTACTTCCAAGTCCTTGGTGATACCAATTCCAGCACGAGTTCAAGACGAGTACGCCAAAAGACACGGCGGAGCATGGATGGCTTTGTCACCAATGATGCCGAGAGGATCGAAGCAGGCGAACCACTTGTAGAAATGGAAGGCGTCAAAATCCAATACGGCGAAAAAAAGATCGTTCTCGGCAACTGGAGCCAGAATGTTGAAGGTACCGAAAAGGAGGGCTTGTGGTGGACCATCCGTCGCGGGGAGCGATGGGGAGTATTCGGTCCCAATGGTTCGGGCAAAACAACACTCCTATCCCTCCTTCTTGCGGACCATCCACAATCCTACTCCCAGCCCCTGAAACTGTTCGGCCGTCCCCGCCTCCCTACGCCAGGTCTTCCTCCACCTTTGAGCATGTGGGACATACAAGCTCGTATCGGTCTCTCCAGTCCCGAACTCCACGCACTCTTCCCCAAACATCTCTCCCTCCGTGCAACTCTCGAATCCGCTTTCGCGCCCGCACCCCTTGCGAAACCCTCCCTCACCCACCTCATCGACGACAAAATAAGCGCGACCCTCCGCTGGTTCCGCCGCGACCTCGTCGGGATCTCCGAGCACACCGATGCAGCGAGGAACCTGGATCCCAACGACTCTGAGTGGGACCACGAATTCTCCGCTTCGAAGAAAGACGTCAAAGACGAAAACGGCGAGGTCCTCGACTGGCGTGATGAGGAAATGACCCGCGTCTCCCAGTTCGACATGCCGTCTCGGGAAGGCTCCAAACGCGGCGCTATACTCAAGGCCGGTGAGGGCCGTATGCTTCTCAGGGACGTCGTGCGGCGACTTGACGCTGAGGAGATGCATCCGGAGGAGTCGGTGGGTTGGGCTGATGATGTGCCCTTTGGTCAAGTGTCCTTCTCTGCGCAACGGGTACTACTTTTCTTGCGTGCCACGATTGCCCATCCAGACTTGATTGTTCTGGACGAGGCGTTCAGTGGCATGGACGATGGTGCGAGAGAGAGGTGTATGCTATGGTTGCAGTGGGGACAGCGGAAGGTGCATCGGTACGTCACTAGTGAGAGGGAGGTGAGGGAGAAGGCATTGGCGCTTGAGAGCGATATATCAAGGCTAGGGAGGGTAAAGGTGGAAGGGCTGGCGGATAGGCAGGCGCTGGTGGTGGTAAGTCATCGGGTGGAGGAGGTGCCTGGGTCGGTGCGGGAATGGATCTGTTTGCCTGGAGAGGTCGAGAGGACGTCGCCGCGGTGGGGGAGATTGGAAGGTCCTCTTGCGTTGGACCCGCGGCGGTGGGATTGGATTTGGGGCAGAGATCTTGCGGCTTCGACAAAGAAAATGCCCAAACTCAGCGGTTATGGAAGAGAGGCGGCTTTCAAGCTTAGATCGGCACGTAAACGGAAAGAGGATCACGGGGGCGCGTCAACAGCGGAATAGACAAAATGATGGGTAGAAGGAAGAGACTAGTTTTAGCGAGCCATTTGCACCATTGTGGACTCGCAGTCTTACAGCAACGTAACCAGCCATACCCTTGTGTTACATTGTGCTAATTGATGATTCATTTGACTTTCCATACATTCGCCATACACCGACCCCCCTTTTAAAAGCCACTGGGTCATCCCATCATCTCATCACCGATACTCAGAATCACGACCTTGAGCTTACTCCAGTCGATCTCGAGGTCTTGGGCGTAACGCCATTCTCCACAGCGGCTGCCTCCCGCTCAAGTTGTGCGCCCGCCGGATCTTCCATCTCTTCGTCCTGCGTATCCACATGCCTCGACTTTGAGCCTCCAACCACGATCTCGTCTTTATCAGCATCGATTTCCATCTCGTCATCCTCTTCATCTTGCGCAGTGACTCCGTTTCCACTTCCGTTGGTCTGTCCATTCAGGACACTGACAGGACCATCAGCAGCGACTGCCGTGAACGGCAATTTCGTCTGCGCGGGTCCGCTCGAGGTGGAGGGTCCTCCCGAGGCTTCTGGCGTCTCGCTCGCTGTGTTGCCGGCGAGGCCTCGGGGTGTGAGTGCGGAAGGTGTTTTACTGTTGTTGGTTTCGGCGGCGGCTGCGGCAGCTTTGCGGGCGTTGCGTTCTTTGATCACTTTGTAGGTTGTGGTCTTGGGTACGACTTCAGAGAGGAACTCGAGCTCGTCGGCGCGGGCTACGGCATCGGCTGTGGGGTGGATTAGTGGATGGTCCAACGTATATAGAACAAGGTCGTGACGTACAAACATCTTCATATTTGACCTGCCTCCGCCTCTGTGTCTTCACGCCGTCGTGGACTTTGTCGACGAGATATTGCACGAACATTTCGGTCGCAACGGCGATGGCGAAGGCGGCATTGTTGGAGCAGTTGTTCACTTCGTCATCTGCATGGATGATCTTCTTGACGCGGGCGACTGTAGACTTGTTAGGTGCAGCTCCAGCGACAAGGTACGAAAGGTTCATAATTGGAACACGATTAGACTGGAGAATGCGTGGGAGATGCCTTTCTCGGTTCTTGTGAGGACTCGCGACAGAGAAGTTGATGCATGGGTTGAAACCCTCTGGCATGATTCATGACTCTTGATTGTCTTTGTTGCCCACCATTGGGAAGTTGAATTCCATCGCAGACTGAGGAAGGTGGGTTGGTGGAGACATTTGTGTGGTTGACTTACGCGGAAGGGAGACGGTGCCCGTGAATTCCGAGGGAGGCGCAATCGGCGTGTTGTTATAGGGCATATCTGTGGAAGAGTGGGTGGGTTTTTAAAGGGTCTCAAAGTTGTGCCGTGAACAGAGTTTGAGTGGAAGGTGTTGGGCACGGATTGGCGTGAAGTTGAAGAGCGACGCGTTGGACTTGGTGGTGAATTCGCGTACTCGTAGGGCTGAATCGGCGGAGAATCAGCCACACCAGCAGTGGTCACCAGCCACAATAAGGTCCAAGCTCCCTCCCTCTATCAACCTCAACCTCCACGCATCTCCATCTCCAGGCAGACCTCACTCAGGCGGAGTCCCCCTTCTCACCTGCCTTCCTTCCCCACCACGATGAGACATGAATGGCCGACCCTCCGCCGTCCAACGAACCTCCTCCATAGCCTCGCGCCTCTCCAATCCCGAGCTCGGCACCTCCGCTCTCGACGACGATGACGCCTCCGCCGCTCACGCAGCCCTCGAGATCGATGAGATCAAACGCTACGAGGACTTTACCACCATTGACTGGGTTCAAGATGCCGCGCGCGCCTCTCTCCGCCGTAAAGCACGCCGCGCTGAAAACGCCGGATTTCTCGAGTTGAGGGGAGGACGAGGGTTGGGTCTCAGGAGAACCCTCGCCGAGGCGTACAATGCGGGTCAAGCCTGGATTGTTGTGAGCCTTGTCGGCGCCGCAATTGGCCTCAATGCGGGCTTTTTGAATATTGTCACAGAGTGGTTGAGTGATGTCAAACTGGGGTATTGCACCACGGCCTTCTATCTGAACGAGAACTTCTGCTGCTGGGGTGCAGAGAGTGGGTGTAACGAATGGAAGAGCTGGAGTGGTTGGTGGCCAGTGAACTATGTGCTATATATTGGATTCTCGACGGTCTTTGCGTTCAGTGCCGCCAGGCTGGTCAAGAGCTTTGCGCCGTATGCGGCGGGGAGTGGTATCAGCGAGATCAAGTGCATCATTGCGGGGTTTGTCATGAAAGGTTTCCTGGGATCCTGGACACTGTTGATCAAAAGTATTGGACTACCGCTAGCCATTGCGTCCGGTCTGAGTGTGGGAAAAGAGGGGCCAAGCGTACATTATGCAGTTTGTACGGGGAACGTGATCTCGAGACTATTCAACAAGTACAAGAGGAATGCGGCCAAGACGAGGGAGATACTCAGTGCATCGGCGGCTGCTGGTGTGGCTGTCGCTTTCGGTAGCCCCATTGGAGGTGTCTTGTTCTCGCTCGAAGAGATGTCCAACTACTTTCCCCTGAAAACCATGTGGAGAAGCTACTTCTGCGCGCTCGTAGCCACTGCTGTCCTCGCCGCTATGAATCCTTTCAGGACTGGCCAACTCGTCATGTTTCAGGTCAAATACGATCGAACGTGGCACTTCTTCGAGATCATCTTCTATATTGTCATTGGAATCTTCGGCGGTCTATACGGCGCCCTGGTCATCAAGTGGAACCTTCGCGTCCAAGCTTTCCGCAAGAAGTACCTCTCACAGTATGCCATCTTGGAGGCAACTCTTCTTGCAGCCCTGACGGCCGTCATCTGCTATCCTAACATGTTTCTCCGCATAGATATGACCGAGTCGATGGAAATTCTCTTCATGGAATGCGAGGGTGATCACGATTACGATGAGCTGTGCGAAGAAAAGCACCGCTGGGCCATGATATTCTCCCTCGGTGCTGCAACTATCATACGTACTTTCCTCGTCATCATCTCTTACGGCTGCAAAGTCCCTGCTGGCATCTTCGTCCCCAGTATGGCCATCGGCGCTTCTTTCGGTCGCATGGTCGGAATCTTCGTCCAGACCCTTCATGAATCTTTCCCTAAAGCCGCACTGTTCTCTGCATGTCCTCTCGATGGACCATGTATCACACCTGGAACGTATGCGTTCCTGGGAGCCGCAGCCGCGCTGAGCGGTATCATGCACATCACCGTCTCAGTGGTAGTGATTATGTTCGAACTCACCGGCGCTCTAACCTACATTCTCCCGACCATGATCGTCGTAGGCGTCACAAAAGCCGTCTCCGACCGCTTCGGCAAAGGTGGAATCGCGGATCGCATGATCTGGTTCAACGGGTTCCCCTTCCTCGACAACAAAGAAGACCACACCTTCAACGTACCGGCCAGCCACGTCATGCAAATAAAACTCACAGTCCTCCCAGCGAATACGCTAGAACTCCGCGACGTGGAGAAGCTCCTCCAGGAAAGCCGTTACCAAGGCTTCCCTATCGTCGAAGATCGCGCCTCCATGACCCTCATCGGTTACATCGGCCGCACCGAACTCCGCTACGCTCTCGACCGCGCGAAGAAAGATCAGCTGGTCTCCCCGGCCGCGAAATGCTATTTCACTCCCCCTCCGCCTCACGCAACCAATTCCTCCCGTTCCCGCCAGCACTCGAGGACCGACAATCTCACCTCAGATGACACGCCGAGCGGCTCGACAACCTTCGCAACCATGGCCTCCTCCCTGGCCCCCCTCGACTTCTCCCGCTTCATCGACGAGACCCCTCTAGCCGTGCATCCGCATCTTCCGCTCGAGACGGTTATGGAGCTCTTCAAAAAGATGGGCCCGCGCGTCATATTAATCGAACACCGCGGCAAGCTCACCGGACTCGTCACGGTCAAGGATTGCTTGAAGTACCAGTTCAAGGTCGAAGCGCAGGAGCGCGAGGGCGAAGGTGCGCTCGAGGGAGAGGGAGGAGAGAAGCTGTGGGGGGTAATGAAGAACGTCGGGTTGTGGGTTCGTGAGAGCTTGGGCGGGTTGGGGGAGAGATTCGGTGGGATGGGTGTAGGGAGGTTGAGGTTGCCCGTAGATTGGAGTGGCGACAGAAGTGCTGCGAGAGGCAGTGATGAGGCGAGGGGAAGGGCGCAGGACGCGGGAGTGACGGCTGCCAGGGAGAGTCAGGAGGGAATCGAGATTGGCGGTGGAGAGGATGTCGAGTTGGAGTTGGAGGACAGGCCTGGGCATGATCGGATAGTTTAGGTTAATTTATCGGAGAAGGCATTTTTCTACACATAGTTTTGGGATTTGGGTATAGCATACGATAATGAAGTGAGGTGATTCTCCACGTCTCCGATCTGAGTCAATATCACGTGCCACTGTTCGCGAGCCAATCAGCATGAAGCTGAACTGCGTATGTAAGCCAGGAGAGGATCCGATAATATAAGCAAGAAGCTACCCTTTCGAGGGTCGAGGTCAGTGAGCAGGTTCACTCCATTCGACCCGGGCTCAGAAGACTTGTGTCTGGTCCAAACAAGATAGGATTGGGAGTCGTATGCGCTGTGTTCAAGGACGCCAAATGTGACAAAAGAGAACTATTTCAATTCCGAACCTAGCTCTAGTATCGATACAAAATGAACCGCTCTTTCTTTCCGCTTTCCCCATCACATCCCTTCTGGAGCCGCCCCAGGCCCTTTCTCTTTCTGTTCGCTCCTTATTTACATATGCAACTCTTTCACTCCGACTACTCCTTGATCCACACCTTCGTTTAACCGATCACGACAGACTCGTCGCCCGGAAAGTCGTACGCAGGAACCTCGAGGTTGAGCGGCGCGGGGCCCTTGCGGATACGGCCGGAGATGTCGTAGTGAGAGCCGTGGCAGGGGCAGAACCAACCGCCGAATTCACCGGCTTCGCCAATAGGAACACAGCCGAGATGGGTGCAAACGCCTGCGTGTAGGGAGGAATGTTAGCTCGCTGCATTCGTGGTCCTTATGAACAACTGTGATGAAGATGATGGGAGGTACGATATTTTAGTCGTTGGGGAGATGGTGGGTATTTGGGCGTAGTGGGGGTAATTCTTTCGTTGGATGGAGCACACATACCCAACATGATCAACCACTCCGGCTTCTTGACACGGTCGGCATCAGGTTGCGGGTCACGCAGTGCTTCCCATTTTGTGCTTTCGGCCTCTTTGATTTCGCTCTCGGTGCGGTGTCGGATAAAAACGGGCTTGCCGCGCCACTTGATGATGACCTATGCATGTCCCCATTAGCATCCCCAAACCCTTTCAGTGCAATGAGACTGGTTGTTGCGGCTTACGTTTTTGCCTTCAGGAATGGTAGCGAGGTTGATTTCGACTTTGGCTTGCGCGAGGACATCGGCGGATGCGGCCATGTTGACTAGGAAATCTATATTTGTGCCACTGCGTCAGCCATCATGAGCCATTGAGCAGTCAATCCTCTCGCCTTGTCTTCAAAAGTCTTCCAAAAGCGCCCCACGTCTCTTTCCAGGTCCTATAGAGTTTTCCGGGAGCTCTTCTCACCTTGCACGGTATTCTTTGCCCCCATAGCCGACAGCGCACCCATACTCCCCACCATGAAGTACTGGAAAGTCTTGTTGGTGCCCTCGCTGCTCGCACTCTTGTACTTCCCAAAGTTGGGGACATTGGTCGTCGACTGGGTCCCGCGGAAGGGAGAGTTGAATGTCGCGGAGCCGGCAGTGTCGGTAAGATTTCGCTGCTGCTGCGACGCCGGAAGAGCTGCGAGGGCGCGGATGGTGGAGGGACGCGCGCACTGCCGCAGCGCGGTCGTGGAGACGGTCGTGAGAGCCGACATTGTGCGAGGGTTGAGGTGGCGGTGGAGGGACTGTGGTTGCGGCAATGGAGATGGATGGGCGGGAGAGAGGTTCGTTTTGGAGTTACAACTCCAGTCACGTGATTCAATAAAGCCACTTTCCACGATCTCTGATTGGAGGCGGCAATGACTTCACGAAATCTCACTACAACGTTACCTAACACCATAGACTCGACAGATTGGCATAATTTTCAGTCGTGGATTCTGCAAGACTACGAAAACGCGGCCATGAGCTACACATAATGGATTCTATCTAATTACAAATACCTACCACATAGCATACTCGCACATGCCCCTCTTCCATTGTTCATATGACTTGATTGACAGTCATTGCAGGAAAGATCTCCAGCTAAGCCATACTATGCTAATAGAGACAGACAGTGGAGAGCAAAACCGTTACACTGAGCGAGTTCGCAAGAAGAACATTAGCCGGCAAATTCTTTGAAAGGCGGTCGGAAAGGGATCGAGGTGGATCGCTTCAGCGCAGCAGGTACAGTGCCATATTCAATACTGACCATTCTGGTCAGTTTGCTAAGATCATGGATAGGAGATCTTGGTGTTCTGTTGTTGATCGAGCCAAGGTGTCGACTAGTGTTGATTCCGGCATTAGGGACTTGATGCTGAGTTGACGTATGAGCGTCTGATTGCCACATATCAGAGAACTCAGCGGCATCGTCGTCGTCGTCGTCTTCGTCGCTGAATTTTCCGTTGTCTCCTCCGTGCTCGCTGTCGCTCTGTGTATAAGCGCGCTTAGACTTTCGGGCACGCGGCCGTTCAACGATGTGTTGTCCACTCCTAGCCGAGCTCAATTGACGCTCAGCTGTCGAAAAATAACCATGCGCGTCCTCGAGCACCGCGACTGCGTGTCGAGTAGGAGTTGAAATAGAAGTTGGCTGAGAAGCGAAGCGCACTACTTTATGTCAGTTGCTGTGTCGTGAGGAGGGAGGATTTCGAAGGACCTGTCTTGCTATCACTGCCACGTCTTACGGAAAGGAAAGCATCGTCATCGATGTCTTCCTCAACCTCGATCCAGCTTCCTCTTGATTTCATCCGATCTGCTTGTCCAGGGAGCCAGGGGTCCGCGTCGAGTACATGTTTGCGCCGAGAGTCTTGAGAGCGGAAATCTGGGAGGTGTAGATTCTCGTCATCCGAGTCAATGCCATCCTCCATGTCCTCGTTCGTCTCGGGAGCGACAAATTCAGTGCCAATATCATCTTCAACCTCGTCTGCATCTTCAATGCGCGTTTCCTCGGCCGGCTCGATCCCGTCGTGTCCGACTACTTCTCCCTCTTCCTCTCCGGCTTCTCCCTCCTCATCTTCTTCGCTAGCATCACCCTCATCACTGGATCCACGTCTCCTCAGGGGCGCAGTGACGGCGGCCAATTGAAAGTAAACCTCACGTTCCAGAGGGGAAGTGAAATAGGGCAGATTTTGGTCCAGCGAAGCAACATGCTTTTTGGAACTACACGTCATTGGTCTAGAAGATTCAGCCATCTCATTGTCGATCGGCCCTTCCAGTTCAGTGTGCTTCGATGATGCTGGCTCGATTCGCAAAGCCGAGGATTTCGTAAGTTGCAAACCAGTCGGAAATTCCAACGCTTTAGGGTGTATACGTCTCCGTCGTTTTGATCTAGGAGCGGTCATCAACTCCGGCGCATCAAATCCGTCACACAACTTCCATTTTGATAGGTGGCAGTTACTCGTGGTAAGATCAATTGTCTTGAAGACCTTGAAACCCCTCACGGAACCAGCTTCTTGCTTCACCGTAGGTGTGACCTTGACGCTCCTTTGCAGTGTGCTCAGAGGCTTGTGTACTGCGCTGTCCTTTTTCGGAATGGCCTGCCTCCTGCGGCGCTTCCTGGGAAATGTTTGGCTGTCTTCGATGGGATCATTTTCTTCGTCTGACGAGATAGGAGAAGAGTTTGGAGATGGAAGATCAGCTGCAGGAACTAATCTGAGCTCTGAGAGGTTGGGCAGTCTGCGACGCTTGTTGGGTTCGGCCTTTGGCGCTTTGTGAGATACTTTGGGGGCTCGGGTCTTGTCCGTCTTCGTCACCGTCGGGTCTGTTTGGACCTGCGGGCTTCCAACAAAGCTGGTTGCAAGCACTACTTGGACGGACGAAGAACTGGAAGCTGGCAGTAGAGGAATGATAGCCGTCTGAGAAACTTCTTGAGAGGGAGAATTTGTTAGACGCGCGCTTGATGGCGGCGAGGCGTGGAGTAAGAAAATGTCATCGACGTCTTCAGAGCGGCGAATGTCCTCTTCAAGGCCTTCAAAGCTTCCCTCAGGAGCGTCCACGCCGTCGTCATCGCGCTCGTTGCTGCCAGACTCGTTGCGATAGCTTGCCGCGTCATTGTGAGTTGCCGCAGCCGCGCTGGAATGGTTGCTCTCGGTTGGAGCGGTCAGAGGGGCCACCGTGACAGCATGGCGATGGCGATTTTGCTCTGACCTGATTCTCGCGATGTTAGCGGCACATTTTTGAAAGCGCTCCCAAGTGAGACGTGTGTGTGAAGGCTCGCCTGTCGTCGAAGCGTCGTTCCTGGCGTCAATGGGCGCACAGGCGCTCGCCATGGCTCATAGGGCTTCGAGATGCCGCGGGCGAAGGGTTGAAGCTGAAGCCGAAGCCTGGGACGAAGGCTGAAAAGTGCCATTTTGGAGTTGGCAGACGGCAGCCTCCGATGGTTTCCGCTTCTGGAAGGCATGGTGTGGGTGATTTGAAGGAAGGAGCAACCAGGAAGGGATTACGGGCAGCTTTTCGAGGCGCCATCATCCGCACACCAATCTCGCCCGAAAACACCATTGCCAGACGCCCGCACTCTGAAGCCTCTCCATGAAGCCTGCTCTGCTCTCGCATCATTGCACTCCATCCCCTGGTGAATTTGAGCCAGCCTCCTTCTTGTCCTTCCTACGAACATCTGCTTCCTCCCCGCCAAGCCAGGACTTCACCACGCCAACTCCAGACAGTTCTTCGTTTTCGGCTGGCCCGTAACAATCCAGCTCACTGTCATCTTCTCGTATTCAATCTGGGGTACTTCGGGAGACGGTCTCTCTCCTCGCTCTGTCACAAAATATCCACTGCAATCATCTTGCCCCCGTTGCTAGCTCGTTCAGGGGCCAAGTTGCCTTGTCGCCGGTGAGACGCCGACAACCCCACACTCCCCAGCCTTCGTCTCCGCGCGTCAGGGGCATTGCGGCTCTTGCGCCTAGTAGACGCGGTCCCTCGTGGCAATCCGGGGCAGGCATTGAAGGCTCCGACCCGTCATCCTTGCTGCCGGTGCATCAGCGCTTGATCCGCTTCTGATCTGCCGCCGCCGTTTACCAGACGAGCTCAGCCGCTGAACGCGCGCCTGCGCTACGTCTAAATACACTTCTCCTCATCGCCATGACGCGAGGAAGCACCAACAACCTCTTCAGCAATCCAGACAGCGCCGCATCTCCGCGTGCTGATGCTTTTCAGAGCGATATGGTTGGCTCTGTGAAGTGGTACGATGTACCGCCTCTTGCTCCAGACGTGGACGACGATGAGCCACTTGCGAGCCTCATCCAAAAATTCTCTCTGTAGGACAATTGGAGCTTCTGGTGAGGGTGTATTGACTGACAACTTGTTAGATATTTTCTGGAAGCCATACAAACACCGAATACATACGAGCAGCTGCGAACCATCCCACATGGGCGATGCCTCACTCCGTTGATCAAGTACTTGTCTGAAGAGGTCCACAACCGCAACGTTGTTTGTGCTCTCATGTGGGTCTCTGAAGTCAATGCTAAGTTTGGCGGTGCTGACCAATTCTAGCGCCCTCAAGGGTCATTTTGCGGCTTTGGAGTCTGACGACGATCGTGGAGTGAACGAGACGCGTGGATTTGCTTGCGAGATCGTTGCTTGGCGATTCGTCTCGAACCTCTCTCGACGCGAGACGATACATCAATTGCTTTACGAGCTGCCGTCTTCTTCGATCGATTCGGACTCTCCGCCTGACGCAGAAGCTGGCAACCTCTATCAGGAGTCAAATGGAACAGGAAACCACTCGACCGCTTCTGTCAATGAACGTACGCCTCTCCGGCCGAATACGTCTGATGATCCTGAGACTCCCCGGCCGTCTCGAACTTCTTCCTATTTTGGAACCACGGTTTATGGAGACTTGAGCCAGCATCCTGACAGCAGCGGTGATTTTGCCTCCTCTTTCGAGAACCTGAATGCCTTAGAGATTGCAGCAGTATCTGGCGCAAAGAAGTTCTTGAGCCAACGTGTGGTGCAGAAGGTGATTGAGAGTATCTGGAGAGGGGAGATCGTGTTCTGGGAGACTTTGGACGTCGATTCAGTGAAAGAGGCAAAATTCTACAACGAGAAGTAAGTACAGGGACCGTATCATTGGTGTTGGGCTATTCCCTACTTCTCTTTTGTAATTTTTTGGTCGTGGCATACCTGTCAACCCTTTCAAAGTAATCCATGGAATGATTCAATTGTCTTGTTGGAAGCTTCGTGCTGACTTGAGGTACAGGCGAGCCGATCCATTCTGCAGACTCCGAGTACCAAGGTACCTGAAAGCATACGAAGTCTTGTTTTTTGCCCTCTTCCTCACACTGTACTACATTGTGCTTGTCCAAAGGGTCTTCCATGCTGTTACCCCGGCAGAGATTCTCTTGTACGTGTGGATTGCGGGATTTGCCTACGACGAATGTAAGTCTATGCTGTCATTGTATCTCTGACGTTAGCCGTCGACTAACGTACGAAGTTGCGGAATTTCGGGACGCAGGTCAGGCGTTCTACGCTACGGATTTCTGGACGATATGGGACATTGGCATTGTAGCGACAGGGATTGCTTTCTTCATTTCTAGTAAGTTGAGCAAGATTTCATTCATTTTAGAAGATCGTCTATGAGACGTGGTGTCTATCTATGATTGCTGTGCCATACTGATCCCGCCGTAGGACTCGTCGGGCTCATCAAAGAGGACGACATGATCATAGACACCTCATTCGACATACTGGCGCTCGAGGCCTTATTCCTTGTGCCACGGTGAGTCCGCCCGGGGTTTCCGTAGGCAGACGATGCTCATTCCAGAACAGGATTTGCTCCTTGCTAAGCCTCAATCCCTACTTTGGCACTCTGGTGAGTTCTCCATCATACCGACAGATCGAGGTCGAAGCTAATCCAGCTTCCACCCATAGATTCCGTGCCTGAAGGAAATGGTATGGAATCATCGACAGGCACCGGCGGTGTAGACCATGCATTAACGCATCCCAGACGAAGGATTTTTTGAAGTTCCTGAGCCTTGTTGTCATCCTCTATCTAGGTAGGAGCACAGCCCAAGCATCCCCAGTTGAGCCACAGAGATTAATGTGGCGCGGCAGGGTTCCTCACCACGTTCACGCTCCTCGCTCGAAATAAGTTTACACTTTCAGAAATGTCCTGGATACTGGTAAAGGTGTTCTTTGGGTGAGTTGATGGCAGGTGCATAGCGACGTTGTTCTTACACTGACCCAACACCAGATCGTCATACCTCGGATTTGTGAGTGCAATCTGGCCGGACGTGGTGCCGAAGGGCCCAGAATGCGCTCCGGTTGGCTAACAATGACCCAAACAGGACGTGGCCAAGGAGATGTACTTTTGTCTTCGCCGTGCAGGCGTGCGCAGAATGCTAACATTACCGCAGAAGCCCAATTCTTGGACCGCCAGTGATGGTAGGCAGACCCCCGTTGTCGCGGCACCCAGCGAGATGGCATTGCCGAATTGCGCTGACCGGAACATGCAGCTGATATTTGTTTGCATGACCAACATCCTTTTAATCACGTCCTTGATCAGTTTGCTAAGCAACAGCTTGACCAAAGTGAGAGACTCTCATTCGTTTTCCATCAAAAATGCGGCCCTAAGGAGAATTGATTGGCCGTTGACGCTCCATTTCGTGGGCCAAGCTGGTGGTGGCTTGCATCGGGGCTGCAGGCTGAAGCCGGAACGTGACTTGGGCTTGGACTTCGCTAACCACGGCACCAGATCCTCGACCACGCTCGCGAGGAGTATCTCTGTGAGTGCCCCCCTCATCGCCACTCCACCATTTCTCTCCCAAGTAAGTGCGAGAGATTAATAACTTCTGCTACAGACACCTACTCGGTCTATGTGTTGGAGGCGTCAACGAGCAATCGCCTCACGTATTATCTTCCGCCGTTGGTAGGTGACGATCCCCTGGCGTCTAGTAGCGCGACCCACAGCCCGTCTGCGATAAGCGCCCAAAGACCCCAAACTGCCCTCATCACCCACATCAATCCCACGCCCCCCGCATCCACTTCCGCAGTCCGCACACACACCGACACAGCCCTTGCAACTTTCCTCTGTACCGCCATCGAGGTCGACAAGCCCTGCACCGAGCCACCGACAAGCTTCGCTGCACGCGCAATGGCGGAGCACTCTGCGCAAAACCGTTGGCCGATGAACTGACACGGGTCGCAGAATCTCATCGTGCTGCTATTCAGACCCCTCCGACTCGTCGTGTCGTCGGAAAGCCTGCGAAAAGCGCGGATTGTCGTGCTCAAGGTCACCCATTCACCCGTCATGGTCGCCATCTGGTTGTACGAGGCCGCTTACGCTTCTCTCGAGCACAACAGGTCGGGCAGGACCTCGTTGATGTCGGTCATGTCGCGGCCAGACTCGTCGGCGTCGATGAAGCGTCCGACGCTCAAGTCGTCGCTGAATTCTCCTCGACCTCTGGCAGCGGCTACGAGAGTGCAAGCGTCGCTCGATGGGCGTGCTCGCAGCAGACCCGCCACTGCGGTACCTAGCCACGCCGCTAACACTTCAAGTCGTCCGCTGTCTGAGGACCTAGAATCATTGGTGCTCAAGCTGAGCTCCCAGGTCGAGCAACTGACTGCTATGGTGGCGGAACAGCAAGGGGATCATCAGCCACAACCGGATCAAACATTGGACCAGTAACCTTGTCCAAGGCCATGTACCGAGCTTCATCGAGAGCGGAGCTTCCTGGTCGCTCTTCTTCAGCGATCTTTTGGGAAGTCTGCTGTAGCGAGTACATGCTACTACAGATCGGTGTGCGAGTTCACTAGGTCCTTGGTTCCGGGCCGGTCAGAAATGTCGGTACCCAGGAGTATACTGCAGGTCGCGCAAAACGGCTTCAGCCGCGGCCATGCGATGAACGAGGCGCGGGTATTCCAGGGCTCTCATTTGTTGCGCAGTGCGGAACGACGTCCCTGGTTAGTGTACTCATATTGCGTACCTCATTGCTGGAGAGCGGGCCTGTGCAGCGTGCTGCCTGAGAGACTCTCGACTTTTCGAGAGGGAGCTCAGTCACTCTGGACTCTCCCACTTCTCCATACCACCTGCAAACTATTTAGCCGCGTGCCGCAGTCCTTGAAATTTGGCAAATCTCCTCCACAGAAAAGCTTCAGTTTGTTGGTTCTGTCTGCCTCGCCACTTTTTGTCCTTTCGTTTCACACTCCAACCGCCGTCAAGCGCAGTGCAGAATTATTCTCCGATCTCCGCGATTTCTGGACTGTACAAGGTCGTCCATGACTCCACTTGGCAACTATATAATCGATCTGGCCTTTGTTCGTCCTAGCATGCCCGTCGTTTTTGATATTCCTCGTTCGAAATCGTCGACTACTCACGGGACCCCCACCACTCCCTCCACACCTCCCACCCCAAAATTTTCAAACCTCTCAACACCTTCAAACCACTTTTCGGAAATGTCACACAGTCATCGCACCCCATCATCGCTGTCACCGACGGACCCTATCATGGCTCACATGCGGGAGCAATCGACATGTGAATCCTACGAATGCGTGCAGCCACTCGTCATGTCTTCCCGGAAGGTTTCCATGGCTCCGGAGGCTTCCATTGAAGGCCTGGGACTGTACAATTTCGACCTCAACACCCCGCAGCAGCAAACTCGAATACACTCATTGCAGCATGAGCCCTGGACTCCTCCAGCTTCAGTCATGAACACACCTCGCTTCGTGGAGCACAGGCATAACCTCTCCTGGCCTACAATGTATCGTCCGCAGATGAACCCACCGTCGCCTCACATCTGGCAACAGTCAGTACTGTACAGTGCGCCCGAGGGTTATGCTCCTCTCCAAGCATCGGAATCGCCTGCAAACTTCAACCGGACTCGCGGCAGCTCGGTCGTTTCATCGTATTCTTCGTCCGAGTTGTACAGCATGGGGGAGTCGGAACCAGACGCATCGGCAGTCAAGACGGAATCCCACCACAGCTGGCCCGAGCAAGATAGCAAGCTGCTGTCGCCCTACTCTGGATTTGTCAAGCATGAGTCGATGACTGTGGCGCCGCAAGACTTGAGTGTCACCAGCACGTCGTGTTCTCCATGCAGCAGCAACGCTGTATTCTCGCCCTACGAAACATCCCATGTCACAAGCATTCAAGAGATCCAGCCTAAGCGCGCAGTCCCCTCGGCGAGAGTTCCCACGCAGTCGAGGATCACGCTTGAGAACCTGGTGGAGCGAACACGCAAGCGGAGACAGCCTACGACCCCGGAGACGGCTCGATACTTCTGCTCGGTTTGCTCCAAGCCGTTCAAGCGGTCTTACAACCTCAAATCACATATGCGGACGCATACTCCAGGCGGCGAGCGACCGAACCCGTGCCTCCGAATAGACTGCGACAAAACGTTCCACCGGAAGACGGACCTGGACCGGCACGAGCAGAATGTAGGTCTTTTCAATTGGAGAATGAGAGTGTGGCACTGACAAAGACCAAGGTGCATATGAAGCAAAAGCCATGGCAATGTCCACTCTGTGAAAAGTACTTTGCTCGGAAGGACACCCTACGGAGGTATGTGGTAGTAGTCAAACAGCGAATGACCTTTTCTGACAGAGCAACTCAGACACACGCTCGATGGATGCCCCAAACGGCATCAGGTTCAAGGCACTCCGGACGATTTTCACATGTTGGCCCCGCAACGGGTATCACATTTTTCGTAGGCGCAAATGCCTCCTCTCCAAAAAGTCGTTGTCTCTGTTCTTTCAAATATTCTCTTGGGTTGTTCCTTCATTCTCCCCTACATAACATTGTGAAGACGCTTCTTCGTTTTGTATCAAGACGCATGTATAGTGTTACTCTGGTCTAGTCTCTCTCTCTCTCTCTCTCTCTAGTCATTACATCAGGAAGCGGTGGAGCATAGCAGTGTCGCGGTCTGCGGGCCAACACATTGGGGACTGGCGCAAACGGCGGAAGTTCTGAGAGCTGGACTCTTCAGCGGCAGAATAGGGGGCATCACGGAGTCTCAGCATGGGGGACTTTCTAGAGACGGTCACGGCGACCAGCGGAGGCCACAACAGCCCAGAGCATTGTATATCTCATCCATACCCTCAATCCAGTATTGTCCAGCGACTCGAGTTGTCGATATCACTCTCGTCCAAAATGGCCGAACGGTTGGTCCGTGCGCGTTGCGCAATGAGTGTCTCACAGTCTCCGATGCCCGCGCAGTCCGGCATGAGCCGGCACTCGCGGCAACAGCACGGCCTCGGGAGTCAGGAGTCAGGACAACTGGCAGACACTGCCCGTGTCCAATAAGCGGCTGTGAAGGCGGCGCCTACCTTCGAGGACTCGATGTCAACCTTGGAAGTACCTTGGTACATACCTCATTGTGGCAGTACCTACGGGTTGGTGAGTTGAATGGGAGGTCCTGGCTCAGAAGTGGAGCATTCCGTAGGTAGGCAAGCCCCGGCTGGGGATGTGACTCCGCGGGGGCCGCAAAAGCAAGAGCAAGCGCAACCTGGCGTCGACGTTGACGGTTGAGATTTGAGCGTGGCATGCTGCACAGTGCACAGTGCAGCGAAAGTGGCTCAAAGGAGCAAAAGGCAACGTCTAGAAGAACAGGGACCAGCCGTCCAACGGTCGAAGCAAGCCTCTGACAGCCGTGACAGCTGCGTCAAGCGCGGAGCCGACGCCCACAAGCGTTTCAGAGTTGAGCGAGTCGGCGGCAAGGCGCTGCGCTGATTGGCTGGAGTAGACCAACGTCGCGCGAAGTGCCGCACAGGGCAGGAGTGGCATGGAGGGGAGGGCAGGCAGGGCAGGCAGGGCCCAGGGCAGGCAGGCACAACAGGCAGGGCAGACGGGGGCAGACATCCAGGGATGACATGAACAACCGTGAGCAGTGACATTGACCCGCATGAACTGTACTGTACTGGTCCGTCTCCCACACCCACATCCACACCTCATTTAATCTACGCGGCACTGCAGGTAGAAGGTGCGTCCTGGACCTGGTCTGGCAGACGAGTGGAGAGTGGAGATGGGCTCGAGGTTGGAACACGGTCATCGCCAGAGCTCTTGCCCTCTCTGGTCCGGACACGAAGCAGTCAACAAAGGTTGTTGACTCTACTCATGCACCGCTGTCACCTCCGCACGGCCAGCATCGACGTTAAGCGCCCAGGCCCACTCCGTACCGATGCTGCAATGCTGCAATGCTGCACCCTCTGCCCAGTTGACCTCTGGCTCGTGGACATGAGTTCCGCCGGCCTGGGAACCTCCTTCAGCTGCTGCAGAGGGACCTCCACTGTCGTCTCTACCAAGGAGTCCAGGACCTGTAGGCTATACCTAGGTACCTAGTACACAGCCCTCAGGTCTGTTCGGCCGACGTCCGATGTTT
Source organism: Aulographum hederae CBS 113979 (assembly GCA_010015705.1). Taxonomy (NCBI): domain Eukaryota; kingdom Fungi; phylum Ascomycota; class Dothideomycetes; order Aulographales; family Aulographaceae; genus Aulographum; species Aulographum hederae. The sequence goes on from ML977164.1 coordinate 298,028, forward strand.
GGTGTCGTGGCCAACAGCGATTTGCAGCGCCTCCGCCGCTCCGCCCAGTGGAGATGGGCCAAGATATACGGAACCACAGGACCGCGACCTAGGTTACCGCTCTGGGGGGGAAGTGGGGACTGAACTGAAGTCTGAAGCATCAGGCGTCGGCCTTGTTGGCTGCCTTGCAGTACTGAGGACTGACTACTGAGTTGACTACTGAGTACTGACTTCACGCTCCAACCGACCAACGCCGATGCTATACATGGAAAGGCCTGCCCATGAATCGTTCAATAGATCAATACATACGGCCTACATACTTCAATAGTCCAGATCCCTTCCCTCGGATCAACAACATGAGCAAAACACAACGCGACATGACACGACGACATAGGCCGTTCGTTCGTACGGAGCACTAGCTCGTCGTCCTTGCGAGGTCCGCCACGGTCCTGCCCTGAGGTCCTGAAGAAGAGAGAAATTTCCCAGTCTCCAGGTACCTAACCCCTTCGCTTCGCTTCGAGCTCCGCCAGCCTCGTCCACGATCCCATCCATCGAGTCAAGCCCGTGTCAGTGTAGTGTGTCACCACCCTGCGGGACATGTCGGGACTTGGGCGAGCGATTCAAGCACCCATCACCAGCAACGTCATCGAGGGTGGAGGTTGTGACTCGGTCCAGAAGCAATGCGGCTCCCAAAGGCAGTCAATCGAGACTAGAGATTGAGAAGAGAATCCACAGCAAAGCCTCACTGCACAAGCAGGCTAGCAGCAGGATCGTGGCCGCGGATGTGTGGACTGTGGTGCAAAGGGCAGACTACGATGAGAGCAGAGGCGCTGCATGCTGGCTGTGCTCCCGCCGTTGGTTTCAAACCCTAAATCCCTTTCCGTCGTGGCCATGCCACCCGCATTCATGCGCCGGGCACATGATCGAGCGGGCATGCGGGTGGGGTGCAAGGTAGATTAGGTGCAAGAACGCCACATGGATCACATCCGTCATCCATGCCAGGCGCCTGATGGATCATGGCACTGGACGAGGACCGTCGAGGAGGTCACTGACTCTGAGTCTCTTCTCCAACCACCCTACCAGCGTTCATGTTGATGGCTAGGGTGGAATGGATCGGATCTTGACCAGGCAGGTTGTTGAGACGACGCGCGCGACGGACCGCAGCGCAGCGCAACGTGAACCTTGTCCTTTTACGCCCTCGGGAGGATTAGGTTGCTTGAATACCCACTGCGGGCCGGGGACAGGGTTTGAGAAGGGAAGAGATGCCCTGGTAGGCTGGTAGGTCTCTCTACGTTTCCGGGGACGGCGTAGGGTTGATGAATGAATGAATGAATGAACTCATCAACTTTCACTGACGACGAGTGGTCTCCCATCTTTTCTCATTTGATTGATCTCCGTTTGCTTCATTACTACTACTCCTCTCCTCGTTCTCCACTTCTCCTTCTCTCTCCCTCCCCTGAACCTGGCTTTCTCCTCTTCCCGAGCATCTGGAAAGCCAATTTAGTTTCGCTTTTGTCGTTTCCTTCCAATCACAGCGGAGACAATGTCTTGGTCCGCCGAGAGACGGAGAGGGAGGGAGTTGAGTAAGCGGGCTGGTGGAACTTTGTCAGCCGACTCTGTGTTTCCAAGCCTCCATTTCCAGGAGCGAACTGGAGGAGAAGCACGCAAATGTGGAGAGTGGCGGTGATGCTACGGCTGGGAGACCCTTGCGAAGAGGGAGGGTCACACCACTTACATGCTTCCATCTCGCGTTGCTTCATCTCGCTACCAGTACCGAGGACGGTGGCGATGAGAGCAGAGGCCAGTACAGGACTACAGGCAGCAGTAGTCTGGCTGCCTGAGCAAACGAGTCCAACCCTCTGGACTGGACGCAAGATCTGGCCCACCTGTCACTGATCTGTCGACTATGGTGGGTCGGCAGTTGGCTACATCGGGGTGTGTTCCCATTCGTTGCCTCTTCTGCTTTTCGCGGACTGTCACTCCATGCTTCTATTCCCCCTGCCTCTTCGGGACTAACGTCTGTCGTGTTCGCAACCGAGGCCAGACGGGAGGGTGTCATGTATCATGACGACTCCCTGGTCTCTATCGAACCCTCCCAGGAGCTTTTTCTTTCTTGCTAAGGTGTCCTTTCGTTTTTGCTTTCCAAGGTTCATCCATCCACAATTTCTCGCCGATGTACCGACCCTACCAACACTGATCGACAGACAGACGCGCTTGAGCTGCAGACTCGATGAACTCTGGCAGAAGAAGCGAACCGATTGAGCCGAATGAGCCTTACGAACCGAACAGACACCACCCTAGCGCGTTATGCTTCTCCCTCCAACATCCGATTGACCGCCAAACTGCTGATCTGGCCACAACATCCAGAGAACTCGACCATGAGATCAGAGACACGCGCGGAACTCACTCTTTGTTGTCGGAATGTACCGACACATGGCAACGACGAGCAAGAAAAGGTGGGCCGCGGAAAAACAGCGAACGTCCATGTCGACAGTCTACTCTATCTACCCCACACCTCCTTCTCCTATCACAAGCTCCGACATCTGGTGTAACCAACACCGACCCCTGTGAGAAAGAAAAAGATTTGCTGGGAGGGGCTAGAAGAAAAATAAGGAGGGGAATAGGAAGGAGGGAAGGGGGTCGTCGGGGTCAGCTGGCCATTATGAGATACTGCGACCGTGAGAATAGATTGCTGGAATTGCTGAGGGTGGGTGGTCAAGTTTTGAGCCGCAAGATTTTGGGGAGGGAAGACGTTACCGGTTGTGCGAGCAACTTAACCTTGATGGTGCAGGAGGTAAGTCGGTATAACCAACTGACCCCCTTTTCAACTCAGTTGACATCCAAGACACTGGAACGGTGAGTGGTTACTAGGTTCGCATTTCATGATTTCATACAGCCTGTCGGACATTCAGTCTTGGGCCTCATTCTGCTACTGATTCCACCACCCGGTTGAAGAGAAGCAATGCCAATCACTATTTTTTATTTCTCCTGGGCGGCTTCCGAATGCTTATGCTTCTCTGTGAGCCCCCTTCTCCTGTCTCAGTCTCGAATGGACGATCTAGCAGATTTTCCCTCGTCGCGCTCAATAAGGTCAGCTCTTACCTCTCCCTCCCGACTAGGACTTCGGAAAACTACACACAACAACACAGACTTCTAGCGCTGTAGAACATAGACAGATCTGTTACAGTTGGGTAGGTTACAAGATCATACACACAATCAATGACTTGAGTGACAAGCACCAGCCGCGGTCAACCGACCAGATTAGCTAGTAGCATATAAGTCTCCTTCTCCATTTCCTAGTTCACTTTCCTTTCTTCTCCACAATTACCAGCCCCAAGCTCCTCGGTACTTATCTGGTCTTTCTTCTGCCCCCTTCCCTCCCCCTAGTCCTGCTCCCCGGCCGTTGTTGTAGTCAATTTCGCATCCGGTATCTTCGCTGGTGTGACTCTCCATCAACAGCTTGTGATGAATACCACCACTCTCGAGGCTCCGTGATGGGCGATATTGATCGTCATCACTTGTCGTCCGCGACGATGGACGGGGCCTGGTGATGGAGAGCATCGCCGAGGACTGATGAAGATCAAATTGAACTTCTCAAGTTTTGCCCTTTGAGGGTTTGTACTACAAAGAAACGGGACCGGGCCTAGACCTCGAACACTTCGTCGTGCAGTCTTGCGATGTAAAAATTGGATATCTTCATCTAGGAGGTTTCTTTATAGCCGCTTTCGTGAGACTGAGCAGCGGTCTTGGGACTGGGAATTGAGCAAGTGAGAGTTTCCCAGTCCAGAGGTGTCGCATGCGTCAGTAGATTGACAGTCCTTCTCTGCGAAATCGGCAGCGGAGAGGTAGGTATATGAAGAGGAAGTTTCTCTTTTTCTCGTCCTTCCCTCGGAGGACTCGTGTTCAAGTGACCTTCCGACTGTATATCTCGTTGCCCTACTGGGGCGCACTGGCTACGATTGTTTCCCTTCCTCGATACCCTTTTGGTTGTGCAATCCCTCCGTTCCTTACTCCGATAGCGGTAAACTTAGTGGGTAAGGAGAAAGACGTCTTCTCAATTCGATGATGAATTTCTCCGGCACATTTTGAAGAGGTAGATTATTTTCGTCATGGTGGCTTTCTTCGTCGTCGTGGTTGTTTCTGTCATGATGGCTTTTTTCGTCATGGAGGTTGTTCTTGTCATGATGGCTTTCTTCGCCATGGTGGTTGTGCAAAGGGTGGGCCACGATTTCAATGAAGAAAGCCATCATCACAACGCGGCAGGGAAGGTTTCCCGGGTCTGGTAGAAGTACCAAACTCTTCCTCCGGTATCTTTGAGACCGTCGTCCTCCTCTTTTAAGGTTTGAGTGATCTTTAAAAAACGCGGATTCCCCACGGACCTGCAAAGACGATCGAAGGAAGGAGAAGTAGGGGATTTTGTATCTTCTGATTCGGGCAGGTCCTGGTGTTTTTCACCTTCCATGGACCCTGAAGGAGAAGGAGGAGTAGACGATCCATTTGCACGCTCGGTTGAACCCTTGAACCCCGCCAGAAGCGGAGACAGTTGCGCTGGGAGGGGAGGGACGTTGATATGCGTACCGCATTGCTTCCACATCCTTACACTGACTCTTCCAATGACGACAGACAACAGTGTGAAGAATTTTCGGGTCGTTGGTTTGGATTTGTTCATTGAACAGGAGAAACATGCTCGACACCGCTGGCGAGATATTGAATGTACTGAGTCGAGGACTTTCGGTGCTTCAAGCCCTCTTCTTGTTCGCCATGGACGTCAGAGATTTCTGAAGATGGTGGAGGGGAAATCTGGTCATGGTGTACGTCTGTCTCCAGCTTCAGTAGGTTATGACGGTGCCACCCAACATCCTCCTTCAGCAATGGCGGAGATCGCAATCATCGGAAGATGCTAAAGATCAGCAGCAAAATCTGGTGACGGGCGCATTTGAACCCCACCTCTCGACCTGTGGGAATGGGGATGGGAGGGAGGGGGGCAGGACCACCGAGAGATACGGATCCTGTCTTGACCGGATGTTTGCAAGATTGGCTTCGACTCGGATTTCTGGCGAGCAGGTCAGGCTTTATACCCACATTCTGGGAGCCAACGTGAGAAGCGTCAGGTGAGTCCAGGTGGGATGATTGTAGGCTGTCGTTAGATAAGGGACCTCATTTTCACGATGGACTGATGTGATGGGTTGATGTGAGTCATGTGACTCCCCCTTTTGGCAGCAAGTTCCATGGTTCCCCAACGGCCTAGAACGGCACCGAAATGCGTCCGGCGGCTCCATTAGGAGCGCTAGGTACTTACTTCACCTCCTGCGGCCCTCTCAGTACGCCGCCAACATGGCGAATATGTAAGTTCATCTCCTCGCGGTTGGCCTCCTTCTTCCTTTCTCCAACATTCAAACCCTGGGTTGCTCAACAGTTATCATCTATTCTCCGTTCCCTCGACTAGGTCCATCGAACAACTGAAGAATGGCGGGCGAGAACACCAACGAGGCGGCTCCGCCTGAAGCATGGGACGACGACATCGAAGACCCGGCATTGCGTAGATATTTCAACTGTGATACCTTCATGGCAACCCACCAAAAGCGCGGCCAATCCATCACCGATTTCAGGGACGAGTTCCACCGCGCGTACGAACCCTGCAGGCTCTCCTGGAAGATCCAGGAACGTGTTCTACCCGAATTCATCTACTGCAAAATCCGCCAGAAATTCCAGGACTATCTCTGGGCATCCGGACTTTTAATGGCGGAGAATCCTCAAACCGCCCTGGCCATGTGGAGACTCCTACGTCGCTTCGAGCCCGTCGTCGAAAGACAGGAAGAAGCCGAAGCACAGGAAGAAGCCGAAGAACAGGAAGAAGCCGAAGCACAGGAAGAAGCCGAAGCACAGGAAGAAGCCGAAGCAAAGGAAGAAGCCGAAGCAAAGGACCGCGCCAATGTTCCCAGTCCGCGGAAACGACGCCGGGACCGACACAGGTACCGTGGGAGGTGAGTCTTCTAATCTGGAATAGTGGCAGAGCAGTCAGCTGACGGGTTTTCCGTTTAGGAAGTGGTGACGAAGGTCAACCGAATTTCGGCTCTATTTGTCGCGTTACTTTGTACCGTGAACCCCCGAACACTGCGGATATATCAATCGCTTCCCCTTCCAATTCCCTCCGTCTTTTCCTCCCTTCATTGTTCGGGTTCTTGTGTCTCAATAGGGAGATACCGTTATTCCCGCGCTTCTTGGGATCTACTTGAAGGCGAAGAGACGCAACTATTAGTAGAGCACATATTCAAGAAAGTATTGTATTCTGACCACTCCGAGTCTCCCCCTCGAAATCGAATTCACAAGCTTTCATCTCTTCCCTCTGTCAACATCTCTTTTCATGACCATCTATTTGTTCAAAAACAAGATTAGCCATAACGTTGTAGCTATACGAAACTCGGCCAAGGCACTGATTGCCCGGAGTGTGGAACCAGTTGTATGAACTGGAGAGGCCATCGCGTGTTTATCATGCATCCTCGAGCGTTGCCAACTCCGGTCCACTATAACTCCTCCTCCCACGCTGTCATGGGAAACTCATCGTTTTCCAACACTGATGGAGCGAGACCGTGCCCGTGGAATAGGGATTCTCCAAGGTCAAGAGAAAGGGTAAATGTAGCTAATCACGTTAGCTGGTTATGAAAGAATAGTGTAAAGTTTCGACTGTTGGAACTCATTACGCAGATTCACCTACCCCTGAGCGGATATCCCTACGTCACGTGATCGGATGTTCAGTTCAGGGTTGAAAGGCTTTGTTGTAAGATTACTTTTCGAGATATCCATTCCTGTGCGTTATACTCGCGTACGCTATGTACCTATGCAGATATAAGATACTACTCTTCATTAAGTAAGAAGCTCAATATCTTCAATTTCATCATGCTCCATCCCGTGACACTGGCCACACCGGATTTCTGCTGGCTATTTCCTACCAGGCCATACTCCGTTAGAGAGGAAGGAAAAGCACACAGCCCGCCAACGCCGGTGATAATCCATGGCAGCCCATAATGCCCATGCCCAGCCCGTATTAAATGCCGCATCAAAAATCATACATACGTCCATAGTCCATAGCCATGCCGTCATCAGAACCACATTTCTCTTTTCTGGTCGCCTCCCCTATGCTCCGACATCATTACCCCCTCAACTGCGCCCTCAGTCCCACAGCCTCCCTCTTCAACCTAGCATTGTCCCTCCTCAACCTCGCATTCTCCTCCTCCATCTCCTTGCTCCTCCACCTGACCTCCTCGTCGCCCTCGCCCCGGCGCACCTTCTCAATCACCTTGCTGATCTCTTCGTTGAACTTGGCATATAGTGCGTCGTTCTCCGCATTAGCTTCGCGCAAGAGGTCATCCAGCTTGCGGACGCGCGCCTCGGAGACTTGCAGGGAGGAAGCAATATCCTTCTCAACAGCCTCCTGGCGCTTCGTGAGATCTGCGGCGAGGGTAGTGAGACGAGCCTCGGCAGCCGCGACGCGCGAGATGAGCGTGGTGGTTGAAGCCGTGCTGGAGTGTCCGCGGATGGTGCCACGGCCGACTGCGGAGCGAGTGTTGGTGGTGCCGACACCGATGTTACCAATGTCATCGCCAATCTTGTCGAGTTCATCGCTCAGGGACGTGTTGCCATCGTTGAGGGCCTTGTTCTCATTCTGCAGGCGTTCGCGCAGCTTTTGAGGACTCTGCATTTTCAAGCGACGTTCGGGCGACATGTTTGTGCCGGTTGGGATGGAGGTAGAATTGCGCTTTTCGGGACTGCCTCCTGGAACGGGTAGAGGTCGCGGTCCAAGCTTGTAGGTCGGTGGATCCATTGTTGACTTGGGCCGAGGTGTCTTTGAAATGTTGGCAGCCGACGGACGCTCGGTCAAGCCGCTCCCAAGAGGCGGGCTAGGCTTGAGAGGTGCCACGGAAGGTATGCCAGAAACAGAGTTGATCTGACGGCGATGGATTGGGTTTCGAGTCATGATACTTTCCTCGGAGTCAGGTCGATTACTACCAAGACGAGGACGTGGTTGTGGAGAAGGGCGTGGAAGAGAGTTGAAAGGAACATTCTCCTTCGCTGGAGAGTTGCCACGAATTGAGGATGGCGCACGAGGACCAGTAGGCGTAGGTATGCTGGAGGAAATGCTAGAAGCTTTGGCAGGAGAAGGCGTTCGCGGTGATGCCACGGAATTGTGTTGGAACGATTCCAGCCGCCGCGGCGTCGAGAAAGCAGGAGTGTTATTTCCGGACATCTGCAGAGGTTGTAAGTCTGAGAGCGAGCTACGGCGCTTCTTTCGAGGTGGGCCATTCACTTGCGTGTTCTCTCCAATCGTTCCTAGTAAGGTGTTTTGCTCGAAAGCCGAACCCCCAAACGCAGGACGATCGCGAGAAACTGGACGCTTTGGTGATGACCCTTGACCTAGATCGGTCGACCTCGATCGATTCAGATTTGCAGTACCCTTGGATACGCTTGACGGTTGACTATCGTTGCCGCGACCAGATTTGCTGAGCTGTCGCCATACAGAGGTGCTTTCAAATTTCTCAGAGTCTGAGTCCAATTTGCTATTCTTCCGAGTGAGTGTGCCAAAGCCGAACTTCCTCCGCAGTGAAGATGCCGAGTTGAGCGAGCCCATGTTGAAATGACGGGTTGCTGACGAAACAGAGCCTTGACTGGGTGTTGCGTGCCCGCTGGGTTGCTCTCCAAACAAGGCGTCGACGTCTTCCACAAACCGATCTGAAAGGGAAATGAAGTCGTGAGCATTGCCATCCGAGACTAGCATCTCAGTAAAGACAGCAGTGAGGAGGCCACGATCGCCATCGTTACTGGTTCCGTCAAGGAGGTCGGCGAGGAGCTTGACAATGGATCGCAACGCAATCTGATTCTGGCCGGGCATGTCGTTCAACAGCATCCGGAAGAAGTCTTCAAACTCGGCAGGTGAGGAGCTGTCTGATTTTGACTGGATGGATATCCACGCCGAATGCGAGATCACCGGACCCATCTTCTCCTTCCACGCAATCTTGAGGAACTTTTCGAAAGCCATCAGAAGTACATCCACAGACGCTTGAGCAGCCAACTGACAGTTGGATGGATCTTCCAACAAAGAGTTGTAGAGCTCATTGACAGACAACTCGTCAGCAAGCGCTCGCGCGCGCAAGGTTTTGCCCACGATATTGCCCTTTCGCGCATGCAGCGCTAGGACATAGCTTGCCAGTGTATCTTCGAGTTTGCTGCTGGGAGATCGAGGAGGAGGATCCATCAAACTGGAACTGAACGATGGCTTGACTAGCGGTGGCTGAGATTCCTGTTCCAGCTGGGGAGCCGGTGGAGTTTTCTGTCGAGGAGGCATCATACGAGGGATGTCGCTCATATTCAAAGCAGCTCGTGCATGTTTCCGAGGGCTACCGACATCCTTACTGACAGAACCCCCAAAAAGATTGGAGATCATCTTGACGGGTGAGTGCGGACGGGATGCATGGGTGCGAGGAGTCTCAACATCAGCTTCTTCCTCCTGAACGCGTAGAGATTGTAGGATATGTTGATTGCGAAGTAGGAGGGTCGCCGCGATGGCAGGGTTTCTGATCTGATTACGCATCTGCAGAACATTGCTCACTGTGAAATGTTAATTGTGATCAGATCAGATGGCGAGCAGATGATTAAGTTTGAAGAGGAAGGGAGGGGAGGGAAAGAACAAACCACTTACGTCGTTTACGGAGAACAGGCAGGAACTCGGCAGCGGTAAGGTGATCCCGCGAGTTGTAAGGGCCCTTGGGAGGATCGACTTCCATACGGTAGAAACCCTCCGACAAAATTGTCAACGCCACAACCACTTCAGCACCTGCTTCAGCTGCTTCAGTGAAGCTGCTGGTCGTTGGATTAACAATCAAGCGAAACTTAGCTGGAGCGCCACGACCCTCACGTTTTTGACCTTCAAAGAGGGCCCCAAAAATGTTGAGGTCTCCTCCAGACACGCTCCGAGCTTCCCACTGGTGACTCTCTCGTTCTGCCTCCGTAAATCTGCTTTCCACACGAGCTTTCACAACTTCTTCCAGCAATCGAGAAGCTCGGTTCTCGTACGAGCCAGACAGTTGCAACACCTGGGTGGCTCGAGAGCCCCGCGATCCTCCCCGAGAAGATCCTGGGTGCGTTGTAGTGCCAATTGATTGATGATCGAGGCGAATCAGCTGCAAAGCCTTGCCGCCATTCATTTCGCAGATGTCGAGATTCTTCAAGAGAAGATGTTGTCGGAATTCCAGTTCTGGTGGGCTCGGTGTTTCGCCCGTCTTGCTGGGTAGGTTTTGGTTGTCCAGCTGGGCCAGTACTGCTCGGGCTGTGATGGCTCTTGAACTCTTACGCAGGATAACCATAGAGTCAGTGAACAACAGGAGCATGCTGGGTGTAGGGTTCGCCATGTTGCTTCGATAAGGCGGAGTGAGCTCGACAACGTCCACCGCAGTAATCAGTCGACCACCCGGACAAGCATCCAGGGGCCAAGATGGAACGATCTTACGAACGGATTCAACCACCTTGGCCTGCTCGGCAGGCGATGCATCCCTAGAGCAAATCTCTGAAATGATGTCTCGAGCTTTAAGGAGTGACTTGGTGGCAGGATATCGAGCAGGCAGCTGCTTCACGATGTTGTCGATATACAGATTGTAGCGAGGGAGTCGCTGGACAGGTTCGATGAGCATGGACGTCAAGCGCTGCTCCCCTGTTTCTTGCACCCTCTTGGAAAAGCTCGAACCAGTTTCTTTCATGAAGGTTTTCAAGTGCTGAGAGAATTTGGAGTGAGCATGGATGTACTCCGAGTAGCACTCCGCAAACTGTGGGAACCACTCAAGCAGGCATTTAGCAAGAGCCACTACTCCGGTCACATCGGAAGCAGAGCTGGCGGGCGCATACGAAGCTGGTGGTTCGGTTGTATTCTCGATATCTTGGATGGCATCGTTCTCGGTTTCTTCGAGAATTTTGCGCATGACTTCCAAGAACTGAGAATTGACTTCGAGAATCTTATCCAAACTGGGAGGGAAAAGACCCTTCAGGGCTTCTTCGCTTGGGCTAGAGCTTCCAGTACTTTTGTATTTTGCCTTTTGACGGAAGTCTTCTGCAACAGAATGAAGGAGGTCGTAAATCTTTGACACATAGTTCTCTTCTGTATCCAGAAGCTCACACATCTCGCGCCTGAGGCTCTCCTTCTGCTTCCGTGCGAAAGTGGTGTGTCGGTTGAGCCCAGTTGGTCGAGATGGAGCGCGGCGCAGTCGCGAGGTTGGCAGAAAGGCGGCCTCGCCGAACAATTGCACCAATGCTGCATATCCGCCGTACCGTTGTATAGCAATGTCCTCGTCGGAGAGGCCAATTGAGTCGCGTTGGTTCAAGGGAGCTTGGATGGTCCCTGAAGGCAGCACCACGTCCAAGTCCAGCCACGATAGCGATTGATCGGTGAGAGCTTGCCGAACATCATTTAGCACCTCTGCTACATTCTCCACCTTGACCATGCGACTAGCTAAGATAGCAGCATGCGCTTCGCTGAAAAGTTGTGGGGTAGAAGGCGTGCGCGCAAGCGGTGTCGGCTGTTGCTCCCATACATCCTTCACCACGTCTGGCAGCTCATCAAAGTACTTGTAGAGACTGAAAGCGAGCCCGCGGCAGATGTCGTCGCTTTGCTCTTCGCGTGGAAGACAATTGACGGCGGCATAGAGAGGAGAACTGGGCGCAATGGTGAGGCGCAGATATGACTGCAGACCGGCGGGCGAAAAGACGTGGGCTTGGATCCGAGAGCTGGTCGCGGACGAGGTCGAGGTTGCGGAAGGGCCGTAGAAGACGAGGACAGGCGAGCGAGCGAGGAGGTCATCGACGACGTAAAAGAGGGAGACGTTATCGGGCGAAAAGGTCGGTGGCGGTGGGCTAATGACAACCATTGTGAACGAGTGTTTTGCTTGGGCTCAGTGAGGACGCATGCCGATTGAAGGAGTGAAGAAGCTCTTGCGGAGGCGGCGCGAGCAGGAAGGCGATGCGAGCAGCGAGGCAAGAGCTGAGGCGGAGAAGAAGGTGCGGAGGTGGAGCGGAGGTGGAGCGATAGAAGGTTTTGAGGGCGTCTGTTTTGGTAAACAGAGAGCAGGGAAGCCGACGGCCTAGCAGGGTCCTTCTCGCGTGTGCTCCAAGCCTCAAGGTTGAGTTGAGTAGCTGCAGCTGCAGCTGAAATTGAAACAAGCGGCAAGGTAAGGAAGGGGCCTGTTGAACAGCCGCTTGGAAAAGAGAGTGTGCAACCGCAAACTCAGCAGAGCGGAAACCTGAGAGCTTTGATCGGTTGGAGTTGTCAGAGCGCGCCAATCACGCGTTCACGTGATCCGTTTAACCCTGCGTGTCAGCCTTCCGCGTGCCTTCAACGTCTCCCAAGTCCCCAACTCTCAATATTTCTACGTACAGCTGCTATGTGCCATTTCTGCCTCAACTATCATCACTGTGTGCACTGCCGAGGCGCTTCCCTCATTTTTCACTGTCGTACCCAATTTGGATGTATTTTCCGGGAGGTTCGTTGCTTCACTTGTCCATCTGCAGATTTGAATAATAAGAGTCCTGTTGGGCATGGCCATAAAGTCTGTGGAGATATAGGTGGAGATGTTCTGAGCTCCCTCAGAACTACCTGGTGTGCTGTACTGTATAGCGCTAACCTAGCTCCAGGTGTAAGATATGCCGAGGTTGAGTAAGAGTAAAGATCCATTAGGTAGAGTATCTCTCGGTTTTGTATGACTTAGCCACTGTCATGTGGAGATCGGATTCGTAACTGTCGTCCACAATGGCATAAGCCAATGCCAGGCCCACACGATCAGAGATAGAAAGGCTTCTGGCTCAATGCCACATTTTCTTAGGAAATCATGAAGTGGTCGAGCTTCAAGATTAAATGGAAGGTGAAAAGGGTGTCTCCCGCCGAATCTTTGCACCCACTACGCCGCTTTCTTGTCACTCACCACCTTCCGCAACCCGTATTTTCTTAATCCGATAACAATCCGCTTCTGAAGTCAACCTCATATCACGAAAATTCAGAAAGACCATCTGCAAAACAACTCAGATATCCCAAGAACAAGTGATGAAGGAAAAAAAATTGGAAAAAAAGCAAAAAAAAGCAGCCCTTGCTAAGGCTCGAACTGCAGCCCCCCCAAGCCAGAAAAAGTAAATTACAAAAAGTTCCCACCCGCTTCCGACCATAGGGCGCCCCCTATGTTGCGGATGGTAATCTTTGTCCGGGCCCTCCCCCTCCCAAGTAAAGTCTCCATCACCCACGTAGTAGCAGCTACAGGTCTAACTTACTATTGGACTCTTTCCTACCCATCCGCCGGAGCAGGCGAGGGGAGCTACGTATGGGAGTGTTTGGTTGCCCCATGGAGGGGATCTTGCCGACTTCTCAGTGTGCAATGAGCCTGTCGCGATGGTAGAGGCGTATACCCCAGGATTCCCCTTCAACGATGAAGTCGTAAGGAACACTACCCTGGGCTGTGGTTAGGGAGACATCATCATGCTTATGGAGCACCCGTGTCCGGGACTCCCAATTGCATGTGCGCTACAACCCCTCTACCATCCTTCACTTGGTGAGAGGGTGCAAATTTTAGAGCAAATTTATAGCTACCCATCTCTTTTCAAACCTCAAACAGGGCAACCTCACATTACTTCCTCCCAACAACACCGCCCTTTGCACACAGACTCATTGCTTTAATAGTGCGTCCTTCCATATCGATCCCAAACTCAGTGTACACTTGTTTACTTCGTAGTTTGTCCACACTCACCCTTCAACCTTCTCACGCACAACATCTTCTCATACACAATCTCTTTCTCACACCCGACATAAAACTCACCTTGAACGTGTCATGTTTCCTTCTTCAGAAAGCCACATTGAAGCGGCGTGTTGATGTTTGAAAATTGACCTAATATTGGGCAAATTTATTGGCTACCTCAAAAAGCCTCAGGCTCAGTGCGTGGACCTCTACAGATACATCACAGACAGAGTTTCCTTTCACTCCATCTTTCCTGGAATACACCGCCAACACCATCCCCATCCCCAACCCTTTCACTCCACATCCCTCACCAACGCAACAGGTCCATCATAAACCTTCCTCCCCCAAATCGCAAAATAAACCCCAGACACCAAAAGAACTCCCACGAAAATCACAATAGCCCAATTGAACGTCTCAGCCGTAGGATCCGCCGCCGGCGGCCACGCCGTCCAAAACAGGATGAACGCGCAATACACAAAAGCCACCGCGTTGACCGGTAACCCAAAACTTCTCAACGACCACCTCGCCGGCGGCAGCTTCTTGGTGCCCCACGTCCGCGCGTACAAGACGGAGCCGATTGATATCGTATACGTGGCCATGAGCGCCATGAGCTGCAGGGAGATGATGGCGTTGAACGCGACGGTGGAACCTATATTGATGAGCGAGAGCAAAATCGTAATGAGACAAGTCAGCAAAACCGAGTTCCGCGGCACATGCGTCTTGGGGTCTACAGCGCTCAAGAAGCCCGAAAACGGTAACCCCTTATCGCGCGCAAAGGCGAAGGTTTGCCGCGAGGTCGAGGCGTAGTTGTTGGTGGTGCCGACGGAGATGACCAGGAGGATGATGACGGTCATGGCGATGGCGCCTCGGTCGGTGGCGGCGCGGAAGACGGTGAGGAAGGGTAGGCCGACGGCGTTGGAGAGGGTGTCTTCGAGCGAGGAGATGGCGAAGAGGTAGGCGATGAGCATGAGAAAAGCCGCGAAGGAGTTGAGGAGGAAGGAGTAGACCATGCTGCGGGGGACGGCGTTGGAGGCGCGCGTGATCTCTTCGGAGAGGTGGGCAGAGGTGTCGGAGACTGTAGGTATTTCGCATTTGGTAAGTGATGGTGTCGCTTGCTGAGAAGTAGTTGGGGGAATGGTAAGATGAGGGACATACGGATGAGAGTGTAGACTGCGCTGATCTGGCCGACCATCAAGCTCAGTCCCATCGGCTGCCAGCCTTGTGACTCGAACTTCAGAAAGACATCGTGGGCAGAGCAATGGGGAGCAAGAGCCCAAAGGATCACCAGAATCGGGATCCAGCCGAGCGCGTGGACGAAACCAACCACCAAGTTCAACATGGGCAGCACTTTCTGGAAGCCGTATATGTTGACGATCGTCACGGTTATGGCGAAGAGGATTGTGACGAGCGTGGACTGCCACGGCTTGGGCTCGTAGCTGGTTGAATACGCCGAGACCACAGACATGATTGTGGCGCTGAAGAGATAGCATCCGGATGCGGTGCCTGCTTGCCAGCTTAAGGTGCTGAGCCAGCCTACATGTTGTTAGCACTACCCCTCGGGTGATGGAGAGACAGGGGGCGTACCAGACGCATAACTGAGCACTTTCTGGGAGCTCGCGGGGGCGAACTCGGAGGTCCTGCCATTCGGTCAGATAGATGATTGAATAAGGGGCACCTGTTGAACTTGCCAGTGATACTGGCCACCACTTGTCGGCGCCATGGAAGACATCTCAGACAGAGATGCCACTACAAAGGAGAACCCTGCGAAGGTCCACACAAAAGACCAGAACAGGCCAGCTCGTCCTCCGTTTACGAGGCCCTGAGTCGTTGCGCTGGAACATAATCAGTGGATAACCTCCGAATAACGGGGTGGAGTCCGTACATGAGCACGACCTCCCATGTTGCTTGAACCATAGACGTGAAGCAGACCATGGATACCAAGCCGAATACTCTCTAAAGCTTCATTAGCGATACCGTTCAAATAGCCCATCTAGAAGCCACCCACCTTGAGATCCTGAGTCTTCCCCATCCTCCACATGTCCCTCGCATCCTGCGAATTCCCATCTCCCCCTTCAAGCGACGAGTCGCTCGCCTCACGCACATCGTCCTGAAGAACTTCTTTCGAGTCAAGGTTCGCCATCGGTTCCGCCATCATGTCAAGTATGTCCAAATAGTGAACCACGCCGGTACGGAGTGGGGTCCATCTCTACTTATGTACCGCGGAAGAGAAATGCACGCAGAGAAGGCTGGAAGCGGTCCCTGCAGTAAAGCTCATGCATATCGGCTCGTGGAGATATACTCTCCTGCCGCATATGCATAGAGGCAATTCCCGTGCGGTGGTGGCGCTTCGTTCGAGTCGATTCTCCGGCATTTATACAAGGCTCTTTCGCCAGAATTGCCGCAAGCGGAGAGCAGGGAGCTCCGATGACATGACTTCGAAAACTGTAATACCACTAATTTTGCGACTTTGATTTTGATGGTATCTGCATTTGATGGGAAACATTTCGATGATTTCCACGGAATGTTTGCCGTTCCTGTCCGTACGACGGGAGGTGGGGAGGTTGTCAAAAGAAGCAAGCATCGTCCAATTAAAATGTCACTACACCCAATCTTGGCCATTTAGAATCATCCGGGGGCCATGGAGATTGACCGGAGAAAAGAAGCTGCGGATTTTTGAGATGAAGCGACGGAGCGAATGGGCGGTTGAGAGTCAAACCTTGGAACCTTTCAAAGAGTATGCAGTCACGTGCTGCGGTTCTGATTTGGATGAACGTCCCATCACAAGAGGTGGCACAATTCTTCGGACACTCTAGTTAGTTCAACAAAGGAAAGCTCCGCCATTCAGGAAGACACGTATATCGTAGAGGTCTCCGAGAGGAATTCGAGGGTCTCTCCTCTTTTCAACTTCTAATAAATAGCCCGAGTACACGCGAGGAGTCGAGATCTAGATACTACTACTTATCTCTAATCAGTTCATCAAGGGAAAGCTCCGGCATTCAGCAAAATACTAGACGTCTCCGGGAGTAATTCGAGAGTCTCTCCTCTCCCTAATATTTGTGAATGGCTAAGTGCACGCGAGAGGAGCTGAGATCTTACTCATTCTTGATCTAGGTACTGTCCGATGAAATCTAGCACCTACTGTGCAGTCCAGATTTACCTGACCGTAGCCCCCTGAAGAGTTGTCACTTTACAAACTCCCCCTTTGGTCTTCAGCACGCCCAAGCCACTCTTCCCTTCCTTTGCCAGCGGCTCAACCGCTCCCGCATCGAAGGCCACCTCCAAACCGTCCGTGGTCGTGAACCCAGGCTGTACTGTCTCCCAAACCTTCTTTTTTGGGTTCAAAACCGGCTCTGGGTCTCCCTCCCACCCCTCGAAATAGACTCTGTCACCAGGCTCAGCACCCTCAGGAGGTCGGACCAGCTCGACCGGTGTAGTGTGATGACCATCCTCTCCCTCCTTCGGCCGCGGACTCGCCGCTAGAACCATGGCTGCAGATTTGATGCCGCGCATGGTGACGGGCTTGAGATTGCAGACGACAACGATCTTCGCGCCTTGCATTTCTTCCAAAGGGATGAGGCCATTGAGGCCGCTGCAGACGGTTCGCACGACGGTGCCTTCGTGGTCCGAGGTGTTGTCTGCACCAGCGGCATCGCCACAAGCAATGGTGCTCACGTAGAGAGAATCGGCGTTGGGATGCTGCACAGCTTTGATAATGTGGCCGACTCGGAGGTCGATGAGGGAGGGGCTGAGTGGCTTCTCGACGGCGGCGGCTTTTGGTGGTTTCGGTGCCTTCTCCTTTTTCTCCTTCTTCTGTGTCTTTTGAGATTTGGCGCCATCTTCGTCAGCAGCAGGCGCTGCAGTCGAATCCTTGGGTGTCCCAGCCTGGCCTACACCGACAGCAGATGCGACAGCGGTACCCACAGATGCGGCGGCGTCCTTGACCTTCTCCTTTTTGCTCTTGGGCGGCGCGTCCGCGGCGGATGTTGTCGTAGCACCAGCCGCTGCAGCCGCAGTTGCGGCTTCCTTCTCCTTCTTCTTGCGTTCTTTTTCTGCTTTGGCATCTATAGGCTTGATAGCAACCTTGACATCGTTTGGGTCGACAGCGACCTTCTCTTCCTCAGCAACCTTCAAGCCGAACAGCGGCGAGTTCTGGACGAAGTCGATGTGTCTGACAATGTGATGATAGCCTTGCTCCCCCGTGCGCTCATTTGCAGACCATTTCGATACTATTGGCGACAGTGCTGTGAATAGAGCGACATCTGCAAGGGACGGCTTGCTGCCGAGGATAGTGGTGCGAGAGGCAAGGTGGGTATTGAGGGAAGAGAACCGCGCGGCCGTTTTCGCTGCGTCTTCAGTGACCGAGCCACTGGTTGCGGACGAGATGTGGGAGGCGGTTATCGTCCATTGATTGATGTCGTTCTTCTCGGCGTCTGTGTAATGTGCGTCGGGGTAGACAGAGCTGGATATTTTGCAAGGATCGGATTCGGTGGTATCGACAGAGGGGAAGGATTTCTGGAGGAGGGAAGTAACGGACGGTTCAATAGAAACTGATGCCGCCATGATTCTGGAAGTTTGGAATGTGTATCTGAAGAAGACTTCAGGAAATACTGAGGCTTTCAGAGGCGTTCTTCGCGGTGGCCAGGCAATTGACCGAAGCAGAAGTGGTTGGTAGCACGAAAAGAAATTATGGGGGAAAAGTCGAGGTCTGAGAAGCGAAAATGCGGTTTCGGCGGTGGCTGTGGTCATTGTTTGAGTCACTTCAAAAGTTGACGCGAAACACACTTTGGCGATGCTTGGCGAAATCCATCATGCGGCAAGAGTAGTCGCAGCATCACAGCGAAAAATCACAACCACCCATCTGTAATTGGCATTAAGTCTGAAATTGAAGAAGCTGGTTGAATCAGCTATACGGGTATATAATATCTGCCATGGGTAATATGCACTCTAATAACAGTAGCTGTTGAACTACCTTCGCTCCACCATTTAAACCAATCCTAATCCTTTTCATGCCCGGCCCAGATGCTCATTAAACGGTTCTTACCTACTTCAATATCTACTTCCTGCTTGCAAGAGCCTTCTCAACAAATTCCTTCGGCGGCTCCTGCCTGTAGCCCTGTGGATTGTTCTCAGTCCACCTCCAGAGGTCCTCACAAGCTTGCTCCAAGGTCAACTGCGTCTTCCAGCCCAACTCCTTGTTTGCCAAGGTGGGGTTTGCTGTAAGGTTGAGCACATCCCCATCTCTGCGGGGCTTTACCTCGTACGGAAGATCCCGCCCAACAGCTTTGCTGAATGCCGTGATCATGTCGAAGACGGTGGATCCCTTGCCTGTACCGAGATTCCACGCCTTGACTCCTGGATGATTGTCACGGAGGTAGTTCAAAGCTACCAAGTGGCCATTTGCGAGATCCAGAATGTGGATGTAATCTCGAATCGCAGTGCCGTCCTTGGAGTCATAGTCTGAAAAGGGGTCAGTCGAAGCACGTGATCTACAAGAGGATACGTACCATCGCCAAACACGAAAAGCTTTTCCCTCTTTCCGACGGCAACTTGCGCAAGCAAAGGGAGCAGGTTGTAAGGGACTCCCTGAGGGTCCTCGCCCATAATGCCACTTGGGTGGGCACCGGCAGGGTTGAAGTAGCGTAGCAAAGCGCCGTTGAATTCCTCACCAGATTTGCCCTCCTTCTGCGCCTTGTTACGCATAGCTCGGACGTGGTCTTGGATCATGCCTTCAACGGTAATCTTGGTCCGGCCATAGACGTTGGTCGCCTCCATAGGGCAGTGCTCTGGGATGGGGATCATGTCTGGGAAGCGAGTGGCATCTCCATAGACGGTGGCCGACGAAGAGAAGACGATGTTCGTGACATTGTGCTTGGCCATGGACTGAAGAAGGCACAAGCTGCCGTAGACATTGACACGGTAGTACTCCAGGGGAATCTCGCCAGACTCGCCAACGGCCTGAGACAGGCGATCAGCAAGTGTTTCAGGTTGATATGCTCGAGTGAAGACGCACCTTTAGAGCGGCGAAGTGGATGACATTGTCGATGTCTGGGTGCTCGTCAAAGACCTTGTCGAGCGCAGCTTCGTCTGTGATATCGACGTCGTAAAGCTGGGGCCGCTTGCCGCAGATGAGTTCGATGCGGTTGACGCACTCCTGGGAAGAGTTGTAGAGGTTGTCGACGATGACCACTTTGTAGCCAGCCTCTAGAAGAGCGAGAGTGGTGAACGATCCAATATATCCGGTTCCACTGCGAAATGTCAGTCAGGATTCGAGAGTGATTGGTCGAAATAGCAGGAAATGCGCGATGAAGTGCGCGATTGGATGCTGCAAAATGAGGTGGCCATCCGGGAAGAGATGATGAAATGTCCCGAGGCCTGGCTTTCATGCTTTTCAAGGCCACGAACCTCCCATCCTCATCGCTTCCCCCCAAGCAGCCACGGCAAGCGTCCGCCAGCGGCTATCTTGATGGAACTGGCATGCAGCGAGAGCGCAATCCAAACAACTGCAGACTGACGTCTGAACAGCCGCGCGCCACCCGCGATGCACTAAAAGCCACCGATTTCAACGGCCGATGAGATGGACTACGGTAGGAACGCGCGTGGGGACTGGGGACTCGCAGACAAGAAGAGCAGAGAACTCACCCGGTGACAAGCACTGAACCGACGGCCATGGTGATGAAGACTTGGTCTGCCCGGGTTGCGAGCCGGCTCGAATATAAGTGCGGTCGCGGTCGCAAAGTGTCCTCCAACTACTTTTAGGTACGGTCGGTGGCTGGTTGGTTCAGCCAACTCCTTGCTGGCGACAAGAGACAAGCTTTCCGCCGCACGGGCCAGCACTGAGCAACCCTCGAGAAAGATTCCATGTTTACACTCAGGAATGCGCGTCTTCGCGACACCAACATCCACCTTCACTGTGCCTCTCCAGCTCCGCCGACCCGTGCCCAGACCATGATCCTGCGCTCTACCCCGAAGTCCTCCCATCTGGCTCTGCCTGTGTTTACAGTCGCGAAGAGAACACCGACGGTAAAAGATTCCATGTCGCTTGCAGCCGCGGTCCCGTTGCTAACCAAACTATAGACCCGAAGAATATCAATCTCATCTCCAAGCCTACCCTTGAGTCTCCAGCGATGATACGGCGACACGTGCGACGTTTCTTACTCTAGGTTTGTGCATTTCTTTCGAATCAATTGCTTTTGAATCGTTCTCCAGTCATGCGCCCATTTCAACTTTCTCTGTCTCAATTCATTCAAAATACCCTGGAATGGTACCGCCAAGGACTGGGAAATTTGCCTTTCATCTTCCCACCTAGTGATCTGGGTTTTAGGCGTGGATACAGACTTTGGCGTGTCTGTGTCTACGTCTGCCCCAATCCGGAGGACTGCTTTTCAGGCGTGGATACAGACTATGGTGTGTCTGTGTCTACGTCTGCCCCATCTTGGAGGACTGCTTTTCAGGCGTGGATACAGACTATGGTGCGTCTATGTCTACGTCTGCCCCATCCTGGAGGACTGTTTTCCAGGCGTGGATACAGACTTGGGAGTGTCTGTGTCTGCGTCTGCCCCATCCTGGAGGACTTCTCGGACTGAATCCAGGTTCCTGAATCATTCCCCTGGCCTGAAGGAATTTTGCGGTTTTGATGGGGGATTGATTAGGCATGGGATGGAAGGAGGGTCATTATTATTGGAAAGCTGGTCAATACAGGCATGTTCACGTCCGCAACGGGTTCGCATCAGCCCCTGCGATGAGCCGTTGGCCGTATCCTGGGACCGAACGCTTTGGCTTACTTAGCACCGTATCCGAGCGGCCCACAACGTTGCGACTCGTGCTCTAGGCAAGTTGAAGCGCTCGAACGTCCAACTATTTTTCAAATTCTTTTGGGCTGGGCAATGAGTGCGTCTCTGGCCATGTTGAGGACCTGCATGGACTTTTCGCGCGACTTCCGACGTCCAGCCTCGTGCAGACTTTCCGACAATAGCGAAAGCACCCAACTTGCCGTCCAATTCGCCACCATCCATCCAATGCGAGCGCATCTGGCTCGCCTTGAGAATGTGTTCTCTTCCAGGAACGCTGTGGCGGTACCTGCGCCTCGACTCCAATAAGCACACACGTCTCCCTAGAGAGGTATGCACTGGTACCTTTCGCTCTACATTTTCTTGTTCTTGAACCTGAAAGCTTGGGGAAAGCACAATTCTGGAGAGGCTTTATGAGCTGTGGGTTTTGGCGATTCCTCGTCCTGGCCAGTCCAATGGCATAGAGCTCAAACAGAGGTTGGTGATTCCCAGTCCTTCCAATTCCTTCCTTGTCTAACATTTTGAAAGAATTGCAGTGTCATTTATTCCCGCACCCGATCGACGGTTCACAGCGAAACTCGAGCAATCATGTTAAACGCGACATCCACTGACCACGTCACTCTGAGGTCGTCTGGTCTACAGCGGCTAGCTGACTTGCCTTCGGAACTTATGTGGTAAATCTCGCGGTGTCGAAAAACAGCAACTCAAGGCTTTTCCATTCAAGACGGCCATGTCTTTCTTTAGACATCCGAGGTGAAAAGGATAGAGGGACTTGCATCCAGAATTCTACTTTTTCCAGGTATCCTACGGCTGGAAGTTCGAGCGTTTTCCAGCCCAAGATGTGCTTTTCCGCGTATCTAATGACGGGATTCTGGCATGAAGAGTTATGGATCACCTTTCATAGTGTGGTTAGATGCTTCAGCACGCTCACCAGAATCCCGTTGAACAACCATTTAAAATATCCGACCCCAAAAGTTGATGGCCGTTTTGCCCAGGATTGGTCATTTTCGGGTATCCAACGCCAGGGTACTTCAGCGTTGTCCGATTACTCTTGCTCCTTTTGGACATTCGAGCGCAGGAAGCTTGAAATCTCTTTCTTAGCCTGCAGCTTTTGAGTATCTCTGCCGGATCCCAGTACGTTCAGGCGAGAGATACCTCTCAAGAGAAGGCTCTTTATCTCGATCTACACCTTCCTGGATATCTGAGGGCCGGACTTTAGCGCGCTTAGCTAGAAGTCCCCTTCCCGGAGAGCAGAGACAGGCTTCCAGGAGCATAGTACATTGCCGACGTTTTACTTCCTAGCTCAGCAAGCCTACACAGTTTCCGGACACCTAAATCTAGAAAGCTTGAGGAATTGCTCTGCAACTCTGCACTACGCTGGACAACTAACGGCTGGACTTCAGCAAGCTTATCTGGAGATCGCTTTCCAGAGAGTGGAGAGTGGATAGAGGCTTCCAAAAGCGTATCAGATTGCCGACTTTTTACTGTTTTGGTTGTTCGACCTCAGAAAGGCCGAGGACTCCTTTATGGACACAATCTTTCGCACATCTAAAGCTAAATAGCTTGGAGGTTCTCCGTGTAAACCTATGCTTTTCTGCATATCCAAAGGCCGAACTTGAGAGCGCTCAGGCAGGAATCACTCTTCGTGGGAGTCGATCGAGGCTTCCGAGAGCATACTAGATTGCCGAATTGTTCACTTTATTGGAGATTCAACCCCAGAAAGCCCGGAGGCTCCCGTGTAGGCTTCACACTCTTCGCATTTTTCAAGCAGGAAAGCTTGAGAGTTCTCCCTACATACCTGCACTTTACAGGATCTTCAAAAGCCGTTCTCCACCACGCTTATGCAGGAATCACCTTCCCGAAGAGTAGATAGAGGCTTCACAAAGACCCCTGGATTGTCCAAACCTTACCTTTCTGGATATTGAATGGTAGAAAGCTATAGCTCTACGTCTAAATATCTACTTTTCAGATGTCTTATGGTCGGACTCTAGTGCGCTCGGCTTAAAATACCCTTCCTAGAGAGTAAACCAAGGCTTCTCGGAGCTCTCTAAGGTACCGAAATGTCTCTTTTCTAGATGTCTAATAGTGGGAAGTTTGATAATTCTACGTCCAACTGTCCACTTTTCAGACTTTTCAGTTATCTAAAGGCCGGATCTCAGTGTACTCAGCAGAGAATTACCTTCCTAGAGGTAGATAGGAGTTTTCTGGAGCCCTCCAGAACACCAAAATCTGACTTTTCTGGAAATTTAATGGTTAAAAGCTTGATGGCTCTCGGTCCAAATCTCCATTTTTGTGGTTATCTCGGGGCTAGATTTCAGCGTGCTTAGCTAGGAATCACCTTCCGGGAGAGCGGGTAGATGTTTCCTTCCCGGACCCCTCTGGATTACCAAAGTTCTACTTTCAAGATATCTAAGGGTCGGAAGCTTGACAGCTCTCTATCCAGATCTCCGTCTTTCTGGACATCTAATAGCCGACTTTTAGAGCGCTTAGCGAGAAATCACCTTTCCAGAGAGCAGGTAGAAGCTTTCCGCAGCTCTCTAGATTACCAAAATCCTGCATTTCTGGGTATCTAATGGGCGGAAGCTTGATAGCTCTACGTCGAATTTTCCATCTTTCCAGATATCTAATGTTCGAAAGCTTGCTGGCTCTCTACGTCGAAGCTCTATCTTTCTGGATATCTAAGGGGTAAACGCTTGCTAGCTCTCCTTCTCAATCTTCACTTTTCTGGATATCCAATGGCCGGATTTCAGCACGCTTAGCAAGAAATCAACTTCCTAGAGGGCGGAAAAATCCTTCCTGGAGCCTTCTATATTTCCAAAATCCTATTTCTCCGGATATCCAATGGTCGAAGCTTGGTAGCCCTCCGTCTAAATTTTGAGCTTTCTGGATATGTAATGGCCGAACCTCAGTGCGCTCAGCTAGTAATCATCTTCTCGAAGAGCGGATTGAGGCTTAGACAATTCATTAGCCAGCTCACTTCAACCAGCTCATTTCAATCAAGTCACTCAGCCAGTCACTTTAACTAGACACCTTTCTACTGCTTGCTCACCTCACTGTACCATCTCTGTCTAGATTTCGATCTTTTTGGATATCTAACGATCGAAAGCTTGATAGCTCTCTATCTGAATGCCCATCTTTCTGGAAATCTAATGGCCGAACGCTTGCTACTCTCCGTCCAAGTTTTCACTTTTCTGGATATCTAATGGCCGGATTTTCGCGTGCTCAGATAGGAGTCACCTTCCCTAAGAGCGGATAGAGGCTTGGATAACTCATTAGCCACCTCACTTCACCCAGACACCTCTCTACTACTTGCTCACCTCACTGTACCTTCTCCGTCTAGATTTCGATCTTTTTGGATATTTAACGGTTGCAAGCTTGATACCTCTCTATCCAAATCTCCATCTTCCTGGAAATCCAATGGTTAAAAGCTTGTGACTCTCCGTTCAAATCATTACTTTTCTGGATATTCAATGGCCGAAAGCTTGGTACTCTCCGTCCAAACTTTTACTTTTCTGGATATCTAATAGCCGGATCTTAGTACGCTTAACCAGTTCCCACCTTCATGGATAGTGGATAGAGGCTTGGACAACTCATTAGCCAGCTCGCAACCAGGCACCTTTTTGCATTGCTTGCTCATCTCACTGCCTTACTCTATTGTGCCTGTGTAGTTCAGCTGAAGCCTATAAAACCGGACCAAGCTTAGTGGCTCTCCGTCTAGCTTTTCTCTTTCTGGATATTTAATAATAGAAAGCTTACTACTCTCTATCCCAATCTTCACTTTTCTGGATATCTAACGGCCGAAAGCTTGGTACTCTCCGTCTAATTTTTTTACTTTTCTGGATATCTAATGGCCAGATCTTAGTGCGCTTAACCAGTTCCCACCTTCCTAGGAAGTGGATAGAGGCTTGGACGACCCATTGGCCAGCTCGCTTCAACTAGGCACCTTTGCACTGCTTGCTCACCTCACTGCACCTTGCTCTATTGTGCCTGGGCATTTCACCCGAAGCCTGCAAAACCAGGACCGGAACTCACGACAATAAGCTCCCAAGAGCTATTGTCTTCTACTATTGTCGCCATTCATGGCCTCAATCTCTATTGTGGAGGAGTGTGTGATCTGCACTGCTCCATGCCAGCTCATTGTCGCGCCTATTGTTCTTATTGTCCTTATTGTTCCTATTGTCACCTCTCACCATTGACAGCTTCCTGGCGGATAAAACCCTTCTCACCGGCCGCCCTTCCTCGATCTCTTTTCTTCTCTCGTACACCCCACTTCTAAAGTTTGCTGGCCGAGCTTTTCGTTTCTACTTCACACCACTTCATACACTAACTTCATCATCATCCACCAAGATGTCCGCGAACACTCCTCGCCGCTCCGCCCGCATCACGCGCGCTTCAGCCACCCCAGCACCAGTCCCACAGCCTGTTGCTGCCACTGCCACCAGCACCTCTCGTCGGGCTCACGCCACCACGCGCGCTCCATCAGGTCCGCGGGAACTGCCCGCCGTCCGCGCTAACGTCTCCCAAGGCTACGGCTCGGTGGCGAAGCCAGTTCTCGCAGGCCTGGTGGAGCGCCAGGATGTCAACCATGCCGACCTCCTCCGCAGCTTACGTGATACTGGCATCGAGTCGTCCGTCTTTGAGAGTTTCGGAGAAACTCCCAACATCTCCCGCTCCTTCGGCTCCTCCCGCGAGGGAGAGATTCTTCCGCGCGACCATTGGCTAATGCCCAAGACCCAGAAGGCACAACAAGACCGCATTGAGCTCCAGCGCCTCGAATTGGAGATTTCCGAGGAGACTGAGCAAGCGGCCGAGTCCGCACCCTCCGAGCAACGTGGTCTTCTCTCTGCCATCTGCCGCAAGATCCAAGGTGCCTTCGAGCACAACTGGACCAAGGCTGCTCTTGCTGTCGTCCTCTTCGCCATCATGATCTTCTACCTCAAGCCCGCGTCCGTCGGAACCACCTCTCCAGGCAGTGTCTTCAGCCCCATCACCGCCACTCCAGCGTCTGAGCTCACGGAGTACACGACCCTTCGCAACAATCTTGCCCGGCTCGAACACGAATTCTACGCTATGGCCTCGGACTCCAGGACTGAGAGGCACAGTCTGGATCGTGCTGTGCAGATTCTTGACACCTCATTCCAGCAATTCCAGAAGGCTGCAGCCGAAAGCGCAATTATGCACCCCCACCCCACTTGGGAGTCTCTCCGCGAAATCCTGGCGTTCCAGAACTATCACCATGCTCTTATCACTACCAACTTCTTCTCCCCTGGCCTCGGCGCAGTCGTCAACCCCTATTTGACTTCTGTTACCATGGATACTGCGATCACCTGGAACGAGTGGTTCCGCCGCAAGCTGTTCATAGACGAATCCCCGCCAACGCCCAATTCCCCGATGAACGCCTTGACTTCTTGGGAGGAGCCGACGGACTGCTGGTGTGCCTCTCAGTCCAATGGAAAGAGCCAAATCGCAATCCAGATGCCCATGTACATGCACCCAACCGAGTTCACCGTCGAACATGTTCCCAAGAGTGCCACTCCGGACGCGAACACTGGCAGTGCCCCCAAGTTCATCGAGATCTGGGCGGATGTTTCCAATCCCAACGATGCAAGCGCCAAGGTCAATCTCGCCGATCTCAACAAGATGAAGGCGCCTGAGCATCGCTGCAGCAAGCGTTCAAACGAGATAAAAGACTACGAGTGTCTCGGGCGCTTCATGTACCATCCAGATTCCCCCAATTGGGTGCAGACCTTCCAGTTTGACGACTATGGTGGACTGTCGATACAGAAGGTTATTGTCAGGGTGGTTGAGAATTGGGGCGAGGAATTCACCTGTCTCTACAGGGTGCGCATGCATGGAAAGAAGGCGGATAGGGAGGAGAACAAGGATATGGCCCACCGCCCTTCGAGGAGGTACTGAGGGGAATTCAGATCAAGAGAGAATATTCTCTGACGGATGGCATGGAGAAGGATTGAGAGAGAGATTGTCATGGAGGATGATATCCAGAGATTCAGAGCGGCATTGTCATGGAGTGTGATTCCAGAGAGGCTATTTGCAAGATAATGATTCTGACATGGCGGATGCATCGAGAGAGAAGCTAATCGCGAGGAGGATTCATTCGTTCTGTCATGGCACTTCTGATGGAGAGGGTTCTGAGGAGTAATGGGTGTGTCCTGCTTGTCTTTTCTATCCTTCCTTTCGCTTCTTTTCATCCGGTATGGCGTATCTCGTATACCCTACCTAGGTAACGATCTCAAACAAATGGCGATTTCATGCAACAAGCAATCCAGTGAACCCTCTCCGGATCTCACACTACGGGATGCCTCTGCAGATGTCGTCCCAAGATTAGCTGGGCTGGCTGAAAGGGTTTGCAATCCGCAAACGTTTCCCTGGAGGAGTACCTGTAAGATCTCTGATTACACCCGGCGATTTCTTCCTGAAAATCTTCAGCTAGCTGGTGGACGAATGTGGTCTACTGAAATTGAAGTCATCCACAGAAACTTTGACGAGTTTCAGACTGTGGGACTGTCCCCAGAGCGCGGGCTCAACCGCCAACAAAATAAACCACAGCTGGCTGGTAGAGAAAACCAGTCTCGACTCTGTCAACACCATTTACAAACCTTAGAGCGCGTCTGGCACATATCAAGACTGTGGGACTGTTCTTTTAGAGCTGCCTACACACCACGTTCAGGACATCTAGTTGGCTTGCAGAAGGATCTGGTCGAATGCCAGCTATACGCCATCCACAGAAGCATCTACGAGTTACCCAGACTGCCATCTCGAAAAGGCTCTTGAGCCACCTTTGGACCTTGAGAGAGATATGTTTCAGTGGTATCTGTGCCCTGGACAGGAACTTATGTCAAGATCACAGCCTGTAAACTTGTTCCAGATCGGAGCTCCAGTTCCTCTATGCTCTAGCTCGTAACGAGTAACGGAATGTGATTTATGATTTGGCGATCCGCAAATTACAGACTATCAAATCACTGCCGGAGCTCTCCATCCAAATCAAGCTAAGCTGGCTGATGAAGAACTCTTGATGATGAGCCCGTGGTGCCATTTCTGCCATTCGCAGAAGAAGCCGATTAATAGCATAAACTTCTAAATCGCCTTGGGATTTCCATCGCAGAAGCTTTTGAACATGGTGGCGAAAGTCACCTAGTACTCTGTCACCCTCAATCGAAGTCAGATCATTCCCAAAAGTAGCTACGATAGTAAACGCGCAAGCGTTGCCATTCCCAACTGCTTGATGGTTGATATACCGTTATCTGTTGGCGGCGAAGAGTTGGTGGCGGAAAGTTGGGACGTTGGGCTTCTCTCGCGAACTCCACCGAAAGTCAAACCACACGTGGTGACAACCTGTCAATGTCAAAACGTCCAAATGTTGCGACCTCTCAAGTTTCAATGGGTTGGAAGAAGCCACAGACGATTTTTCATCTTAAACGGCACCCCCATACAATACACTATCTGGCTACTTATCCAAGCTTACTCACTCCAGCCCATGCTGTAGCAGCAGGAAGAAGAGCTTGAGTGTTGAGTGCAGAAAAAAAACGGCACCCGTCGTTCTACCTTCACAGAGAGCCCCCGCGCCCTCATCCCTGTCCCCGTTGACACACGCATGAAGAGCATGGCCAGAAATCTCATAACAGTCTGCCCGACAAGGACGCATCATCGTCCAGTCAGTCAAATGAAGAATCCACAATCACCCCAATAGAGAAGAGTAAAAAGAAACCCCGAAATTCATAAGAAGACAAAACAGGTAGGGAAGAGAAAAGGGTTTTACACCACAACCCAAAAGAAGCTATAATATCAGTTTCCCCCATTGTGACGCCTAGTTTCAGCTGATCTTCAGCCTTGATAACTCCCCGTCCGTATGCATGCAAGAGTGCTCCAAGTCCTGCAATGCCAACTCTAATGGATTTTTGGTTATCTTTTGAGTAAGGACCTTGAGCAAGAAAAGAGCCAAAGAAGAAGGGTTAAATATGGAATGCCCAAAGTGAATGGCGTGGGGTTGTTTAGTTGCCCTCCCTAGCACCGTCTGGTTTGGGCGTGCCGGTCATCTCATACCAGCGAGAAGTGCCTGCGACGATTATTAGCTTTGCCGGTATGAGTTGCAGCAAGTAAGAACTTACAGCTGTAGCCATTCCAATCAAAATTGTCCTTGGGGTTGCAGCTGCACTTGTGCTCCATCCTGTAATCTTCGCCAGTTGGGCAATGTGTGAATGGGACGTGGTAGTATGCGATGTCGTTGAAGAAGTGGATCTCGTCTTTCTTCAGCATCAAACCAGCGGCAATCGAGTGTACAGGGGCGTCGCCCCATCGTTCGTAGAAGAAGCCGCCATCGCGATCGAGTTTGTTGAAGTAATCGATGTAGGCAGGAGAGCGCAGCCAGTTCAGGTTGCCGATTTCAAAGTTGGACCACTACGAGATATTAGTAATAGGAACGGCTACTCTAGCACAGATAGTACTCACGAAATGGCAGTGATTGTAGGTATTGCCTCCATCATCACTGAGGAATTTCATGCCATTTCCTTCCTGAATGTGTTCCGGATGCTCCTTCATGAATCCCTTGACGCTGTCCCAGAGGGTTGGGATGGTTTCGACGTACTCGTAGAGACTCAGGACGAAGCTGTACTTCTTGTTGTTGTCGGCCATGAACTTGAACGTGTCGTAGTTGACGTCGCAGAAAAGCTCAATGCTGGGCTCTACACGCCAGTACCACTCGTAGTCCATCAGCAAGGGATGGCGGAAGAAGAATCCAGACTCGTAACGACACATGTGCCTGTAGCTGACAGAGTCACCGTAGATGATCTTCTTCTCGCGCATCTGGTCTCGGACCTTGGCAGCCTTGTCCTGATCAATGAAGTCGGGAAACGACCAGTGGTCCTTGGGAATGACACCATACTTCGTCTTTCCAGAAATAAGCGACGAAGTGACCTTCTTGAAAGTATCGTCAAACTCGGCATCATTGAGGAAGACCCAATCGTAGTTGAACTTGCGATTGAAGCGGTCCTCAATGCTGCGAATTGACTTGGCAATTTCCCAAACATCAGAGTTGCGCGCAAGGGTAACGAATGTTGCGTTCATGCGGTCGCCAGGGACGGTCGCAGGAGGGAGGGTATCGGCAGGCTTTGGCGTCGTGCCAGAAGAGAGAGGGGGAGCGGGTTTGATAACGGCGAGCGGGTCTGGATCAGCTTCGGAAGCCTTTCCAGATACTTCGTCGGGCTGAGCATTGCTGGGCTTCTGCTTGCCATGGTCGGTGAGCAGTTCGCTCGCGCTCTGTAGGTTGGGGATCTGGGCCGAGGAGGAAGACGAGATGAAATAAATCAGGACGAGGCACTGCAAGGTGTCAGCTTTTCCAATCGACGTTTTTACCCCTTGGAGGGAGTCGTACAAAGAAGGCAAAGACAATGTAGCGCAAGTAGCGCTGAGAGCCTGCCATTGTGTGGGAGCGGCTGCTTGACGGGGTTCTGTACCCAGAGCCCTTCTTTTCCTCCACGGTGGCGATTGTTATGGGGGTAGCTCGAGGGTGAAGAAGCTGGGAGTTGGGGTGGGATGTTGGGGACAAGACGCGCACTCCTTTGTACAACGACTTTCGGTGAGAGGCTTTGGCAGACGGACACACCTGAGATGTCTAACTTGGCATGCGCTGGTAGGGGGTGATGAGGTCGAGGGGAGGGACAGGAGGGACAGGTACGTAGGCTGGAGGCTTCGAGGGTGTTTGAGCGGCGCGGGCTGCTGCGGTCCGCCTTTTAGGTGCTTCAGGTGCTGGTGTCGGTTCAGGATTCAGGAGTCCTTTGGGCCGTTCGGCGCTGTTGTTGTGGCTTTGCCTGCGGGCTGCCCGTCAGGGGTGGCTCCCTATCGAAAAGGCTTGTTTTCAATGCCCCGAGGAATACCCGTCCGCATCATGGAAACACCAAAACACCATCCCCAGCTTTGTGCGGCGAACCTCCCGTCGTGCACTCCACCCACTACAACTGCATTTGTACCAATTGAACTCATTCTTCGATTTTCGAGTCATACCGGAGGCTCATTCTCTCATCTCCGGAACCCAGTCACGTCTATCATTGCCGCTGACGCGAGATATCTTTCCCCGCTTCGACATAACGAACTTCCTCGTGGAGAAGTCGACGGCATTCGTTACGCCAAGTAAACGAGATACCCCATCGTGGACATCTTGCGTTTTCTTGCCGGCGTGCAGAGCGATATCTACATTCCACGTGGACCTCTTCGGTCACCAACCGCCTCCACCAACCGTTTCCACCAAGCCTTACTTCTGCTATGTCATTCTTTGGCTTCGACACGACCCTGCCTCGGGACAGAGGCCACCAGACTGCTGCCCCTGGCTTCGGACAAACCCAAGATGCTTTTGCAGGTCTATCAAGCAGGCCAGACGCATTTGGTGAGAGCGACACGTATGGTCCTCCTTCACCTTTCGGCAACTAGCAACTAACCATTCCAGCCTCGACTTCGAGGAGACATACGATGGTCTGGGTGACCAGCTTGACGAAACCGACGATGCCTTTAATGATGATACCTTCGGAGAAGCACCCGCCACCCAGCAGAGCATTGGCAAAGACTTCGATTTTGCCGGCCGAACGGCACAGATGAGCAATGTGCTGCAAGAGGAGGGTTTACTCCATGCTGTGAGACAGCCACCCAGGCGAGCAAGCCCTCCCAAGCCGGTTGCGAAGCCAAGAAGAACAGGCTATGAGAGCTATGCTGAATCCAGCTACATCCCAAAGCTAGAAGCAGATGCTAGCATCTGGGGAACGGCACCGAAGAAGCCAGCACAAGAGGCGCAGCCTTCGAACCAGAGTGCGTCTGCACCGGCCAGGAAGATGATGAGCGTGGAGGAGGTCGAAGCAATGATGCGAGCACAGGCATCCCAGCCCCAGCCTCAGACTCAACCTGTCCGTCCACCACCACAACAGCTGCCTCCGACTATGCAGTACGACTTTCCTCCCTCTCAGCCTACTCCCCAACAACCTGGTTTCGCCGGCCCGCCACAAATTCTCCAGCGACCACAGCAGCAAATTCCAGATCAACGCCAGGGCACTACCCAGCGGCATCCGGTGCAGGCCGAACTGCCTGGCCAGGGCGTCCATCAACCCCAAATTCTCCAACGCCAAAGGCCTGAGCACTCGCAGCCCCGCCACGGCGGGACGCCAAGCCAACATGGTATTCAATTTCAGCAGCAGCAGCAGCAAGCTCAGCATCGTCAGCAGCAACAACAGCAGCAGCAGCCTCCTCAGCAGGGTGCTCCTCTCCAGCCACGACAAATACTGCAGAATCCCAATCGCCTATCAGGCCATGGCCAGCCGCTGGCGCCGCAGTATCGGAACCAGGACATGCCTAGGGTCCCACCCACCGGGCCATCTCATCACCGCGGACCCTCTTACCAAGGCCCCGTCATCACCAATCCACAGCAAATCTTGAATCTCTCAGAAGAGGACCGGGCCGCTTACTTAGCCGAGGAAGCAAAGCGTGCCAAGCGGAACCACAAGATCTATCTGCTGTCCCAGGGTAATCACCTAATGACTCCCCAAGACAAGAATTTCATCACTAGGATCCAGCTTCAACAGTTGGTGACGGCCACTGGAGGAGCCGACGAAGCCGGCGGTGAGTCCTTGCTCGCCGAAGACTTCTACTACCAAGTTTACGCCCAGATTCGAGGGGCGTCGAGACAGCACCCAAATCAACCCGCCAATCAATTTGCCCAGACTTACCTATTCCAGACTGGAGGAAGATTTGGAATGTCAGGTCGACGGCAACAACGTGGCGGAGACAATCACATGCAACGAATGGAGCAGCAAGTGCAGCGTGCCGTAGAGGCTGCGAAACTCAAGCCCAAGAACAAGCAACTTGTCATTGAAGGAAGCTTGGGCAAGATCTCGTTCAGCAATTCGAAGACTCCAAAACCTCTTCTTAATATCAAGCGTTCAGAGGATAGTCGTCCACCAAGCGCAGGCCCCCGGGTCAGCAGGGCAAAGAATGGATCAACGATACCAGATCGCAAAGTTGCCCTGCGCGATCTTGAAAAGATCTATGATACTCTGATGGTTCTGGAAGACCACGAGCGTCGCATGCCTCGACTGCGCGAGGATAGCGATGCTGCGGTTGTTCAGAGCCACATGGAATGGACGCAGCAAATGGAGTCCTTGAATCAAAGGCTGTGGACTGAACTCAAAGTCATGGAGCCCATAATACCAAAGTAGGAGCTTTTGACTATGTTCTACAAGAGACCAGTGCTAATTTTTTCCAGCTCTACAACAGCTCACCCTTTCATTGCTCTGCTTTCGCATCCGAAGGGCAAGAAAGCTATCCCCCGCGTCTTCCGCCACTTGAGCGAACAGCAGCGTGTCACCATCCTCACCATGCTCGTCATCCAACTTGACGGCCTGGACGTAATTAGCGCCGCGCTTCCCCCGGCCTCTGCCGGACCTCACGCCGACGCAATTGTTCCGTCAGCATCTGTCCGTGACGAGGTTGAGCTCTTTGCCATGTCTGTCATCCCGCCACTTTTCACTTACGTATCAGACGCACCTCTCCACATTGTCGTTGGCCTCCTTGGCCTCGCTCTTGATCGCACCAACATCTCGAATCTCATTCGCACCAAGATTGGTCTCGGCATTCTCACCATGTTTGTGTCTCGAGCAGAGCTCATTCGCCAGGCGCAAGGTGCCGCTGGCAGCAGCGACTGGGATGTCTGGACGTCGCACTATGACCGCCTATTCGACGAAGCAGAGTCTGAGCTGCCGTTTATTTTTCCAGGAGGATCAAATGCGGCGAGCCTAAAGGAGGTCGACGACGTTCACGTGTGGCAGTTCCTTGCTGCGATGGGCGTGGGTGCAAGCCCGGACCAGCAGCAGAGGCTGGTGTTGGGTGTAAAGGAGAGGGTTATGGAGACTGTGGCGGTTAGTAAAGCGTTGCCTGCTGATCTCGCGGCGAAGAGACTCGGCAACGTCAATCTGTTCATGAGGGCAATTGGCCTAGATGTAGAGCTACTTGGATAACGGTGGGTAGGATTTGATGGAGCCTGCTGAGAGGAAATGTGGGGTGTTTGAGTTGCACCATGCAAGCCTTGACTGGAGCAAGCCCCTTATTTGATTACCGCAGCTCAGGGGAGGTTCCGATTTTGGGGAGCATCGTGGAAATCATGAATCTTTCGTAGTAACTAGGGATAGTCCTTTCTCTTATTGATGCCATTTTCCTCCTCGCTCCCCGCAATTGTCGTTGCGAGTTCCACTGGATTACCTATGACTTCCGAGGTAGGGAAGAAACCGTGATCCATCAAGCGAGCTAAAATAACTGCAATCATCAAAATTTTTCGGCATCCAAACGTAATGTCATAAATAGAGCATCCCTCACACTTCCATCCTCCCTTGGCGCAAGCTCCATCTCCTTGACCAACTTAAACCCCGCTTTCCGATACAACCCCACCGCAGCGGGATTATCAGAGTCAACAATGATACTCACAACCGCCTCACCCTCCCCACGTTCCGCCGCCCAGGACTTTGCAAAGCTCAACGACTCATCGATCAGTTTCTTAGCGAGCCCCTTTCCCCTGGCGGAAGGATGCGTAAAGACCCCATTAATGCGGAAATGCAGCGGTCTGCTGGCTGCGGCGAAGAGGTCACGGTCGGTGAGCGTGTGGATGGATTGCGAGATGGCGTTCCAGGGGTTCGGGTCTGCGCTGTAGCTCGTGGGGCTGTAGGGGAGGGGTCCTAATATCGTGTTGGAGCAGAGTGTTTGTGGACTGCCATTCTCATTCTCCTGAGCTTTCGATGATGCTGATGCGGTGAATGTGTTTGCGGCCGGGTTTGTTAGACGCGAGGACCATTCTTCATCGCTGAAGGCGAGTTCGCGCGCGTGTGTGGAGCCGAAGGAGCGCGGGGAGGTTTGGAGGGAGAAGAGGCGGAAGGATTTGTAGGAGGGGAGGTGGAGGGTGATGGAGGAGGGGTCGTGGGGGAGGTGGAGGATGTGGTAGTCTAGTATATCAGAAGCCATCTTTTGTACATTTAGGTCTTCATTTCATTCTCACTTCAGAGCATCTTGACCAGCAAGCGCTAAAGGTGTCTATATATGTTGATGGTGAGTCCTAGAGATGTACTGTATGTAGATGGGAGTCATGGAAAAAGAAAGATCATGTGATATCGAACGTATCACGTGGCTTCGACATTGAGCCTTGAACCTCTTGCTAGAGGATTTTGGAATTCTCTAATAATAGAGGTAGAGCTCTGAGAAGAACTCTGATTAGACTACTAGATCACAATTTAGAAGAGAAAATATACTCCTTTAACCCCAATTACTACCCCTGAAAGTCGGCTATATCGTCTGCGAATGCTCTTGTAAGCAAAGGTATTGTCTCTCGGCCATCTTGACCTTCTCAGTGGCTATTGTCTATAACCTTGAAGAATACCATTTCAGGACGGAAATTGGATAAGTATATCACGTGACCTTTTCGCAACCCGGGCCATAGGCCATAGTCACCGATGAATTCTTGCACCCATTGTGGACTGGAAAACATGTTAACAGGATTTAGCCCGCGAGGGGTTGAAGGGAGGCACTGCTGGGCTGATGGAGAATTGAATAAGGTTTCAATAGAAGTCTTGCGGTGTGAACGAATGTTTTGAAAAATGCCAGATGTAACGATAATCAAAGTGACAAAATGAACTGCAGGAAAAAAGAGAATTCTAAGCCTACTCAGAGCCCCAATGAGCTCTGCTCCAGGCCGCAGAGCATGACCGAACGCAATCCAGACTTGTGAGCTCCTCCCCCTAACCCCTGAACCCCCTAAGAAGCAAATGTGCAATCCCCCTGCCTACTCCCACTGTCATACCCGCCAGTGTTACACTGCGAACTCATCCCCGAGTCCCAGCTCTGGTCGCTATACGCGAACCCAATCGGCTGGTCGTCCAGAGTCCCAACCGTGATAAGCAATTTCATCGGGAGCGCGCTCGCCATGTCGATTTGTGCAGAGGCGTCGATGTGGTTGTCGCCGACGGCGTACGAGTTGCCGACTTCGCCGACGAGGGTGCCAGCCGCGTCGACGATGCGCGCGGTGAGGGCGTAGTGCGAGTTTGGGTCGTTGGCGTCGGCGCGTTGGTATTGGATGAAGTGGATGCCGCAGCTATGGAGGGGGGAAGGGAAGGTTAGTGAGGGATCTCTTTGTGCTTGTTGGTGTTTGTGGGGCATTGTCGTTGTTGTTACGCGGGGATAGCGGATAGAGGGTTTGGAGTGAGTGGTGGAGACACGTTCCAGGGGCATATGTTGGAGCCGGAATGGGGTCATTGACGGCACCGTAGAAGCTGTTTCCGAGGGTCGGTATCCCGCAACGCCATGACTAAGTGGTCAGCTTGGATCGGTACGTGTGTGTTGTGGTGTTGTGCCTCCGCGGCCCTGACCAAGAAGAGGGAACGGGGGACTTACCAGCCATTTGCCATCATTTATTGGGTTCATCGTACACAGATTGCCCGACTCTCCGCGGTGACTGGCTTCCCCGTCGACGTCAATGATCTCCCAATCGGCAATATTGGCGAGCTGCAGGATGGGAGTGTGTAGACCATCTCTAGTATTCCCATCCACGCCTCCAGCTTTGGAGAATGTGATGGACAGACCGCCAATTTCGTTATGGTGGAAGTACTGTCGGAATCCGACTCCACATCCCTACAGCAGGTTAGCATCAAACATTGAAGTCTGATAGGACATACAAGCATTCCATCCACCGTCCACGCCACCTGGCTGAGTGATGAGAGGTTCAAAATTTTCATGGTCTATGGCGTTACCGCATGCAATATCGGCCGTACAGCTGCCACCGGCAAAGGTCGACATTTTGACGACGCAAGAGTTGGGAACATTTGTATCCCACGCGTTGTGTGACTCATGTCTCAGCTCCGCAAACAAGAGCGCAAGCTGGATGATGCCGCCGCGTTTGTGGGGAAGCAGGCTGCGGACGGAACTTTTTACCGTGTCCAGGGCAGGTAGAGCGAAGGACGCATATGCAAAGAGAAAGGGCGTAACGAGAGAGGAAATTTTCATGTTGTCGAAGGCTCGGATGTGTTCTGAGAGAGTGAGAGACAGGTAAGGGGAAAGAAAGAGACGCTAATGCTGATTCTGACGATGATGAAGGAGAGGGAATCAGAATATGAGAAGAACAGGAGAGTACTTATACCCAAAATCCGACATGAAGAAAGTTGGTGAGCTGTTGACAGATGGCAAACTGCGATTGTAAATATAGAATGTCGTCCCCAAGTACCGGTTCATACGAAGCCTTCAGTCCTGGGAATTACCACCAAGTCCAACGCGCTGAGTTGACAAGATGGGTGGCAGACGACTGAGGACTTGTTAACTGTCTCGGACTTTCGCTCCGGTGCAAACCAACACCGAGTAGTCCCATATCCCATATCCTACTGGCTTCCTTTCGAGCTTCGACGCCTATGCGTACACTTGGCGCAAAGTCTGGCTTGACAAGAGTTATGAAAGAGCATGCGGCGTTGACGTAAAAGTTGTGTTCGAAGTTCGATGGAGTGTAGTCGTAGATGGGCATTGGAGAGAAGGCTAGAAGCACGACGAGCCCCTAGGAGCATCAGGATTCAAAAAGCGAGAGAAGGATGGCGCCGACCTCGTTTCTGCAGCCACCAGTCCGATTAGCGCCGGCAAACTCTTGATATTCCAAAAGTCTCGGTTCTTGGAATGCTGGTGGAGTTCGTCCAAGGCGGATGCTCAAGGTTCCGTCGGCACAAACATAAAAGTGAGGACCGTGACACACGACGGATGCCAAAGTTCCGTTGCGATGCGTGCACAACAATAATAATCTAGGTAGACATGCGGACTGCGATGAATTCCCACCTTCACTATGCAACACATGGCCAGAACGAGGCGAGTCGTGGTCGTGACATAGGAGAGTTGGAGCTGGTGTATGCATTATTCTTTTGTGCAAACTGGGAACATGATGAGGCTCGCAACGGCGCCGGATTTTGGGATGAAAAGAAAATGTGAAGGAGAGCTTGACTACTAGTACTGTATGTATCTTACAGTACGCAGCACGATGTCCATGAAGCTGAGGGAACTTGAAGGAGAAAACAAGAAAATCGCTTTCTGGAGCGAGCTTCTCCATGGGGACAAATCCATGGAGCCCGAGTCAAGGAAAGGCATTGAAAACAGCTGAATGACGGCTATGGGCCAAAAGCGTGTGGTAAAGGTGAGGCTCGCCAGTGAAGAGAATGGTGAAACAGATGAGAGTGATGGGAGGTCGTGGAGGTGAAGCTCGGGAGGATGTTGATGGAGCGCAAGTAAAGCCGTAAATTCCCGAATTTTCGCCGTGGGTGAAAGATGGAGTGGATCTGTTAGAGACTAATCACGTGACTGCTTAGTCAGGCATCATGTGATCTGGAGCATATATTTCACCTCCGGCATTTGGCACTCTAAGACAGACACACCACACTTTACATCACAATCTTCACATCTTTGGTCTCTCAAAGACCTCGCCTTTTTCACTGCGTTATTGCACTCCCAACGTGATCACGCAGTATCCTCGGAGCTTGGCAACTATTACCCCAAAGACTCCGACATGATCACTCAAGAGGCTCTGTTCGGACCAACGATTTCATTGAACCTAGCCTCCTACCTCGCAAAATTACTGTCACCATTTCTAAATAGACGAGGAAAGGAGAGACCCTCGAGGTGCTCCCGGAGGTCTCTAGGATTTACAGGTTGGATTAGGTAGCTGTGGGCACTTCGTACCAACTGAGGTGAGTTCGCTGACTCATTCCATCAAACTTCATGTTCTGCGAGTTCAGAGCCGTCTGTAAGTAAGCCTCTAGCAATCGTAGAGCCTTGCGCAGATCCGTGGCTTGGATATCTGAAATCCTACTTTTCTGGACAGACATGTCAAAAGCTAAGCTTGGATCAGGTCTTTCAGAAGCTATCTATTGCTGTCCCTCCTGAAATCACACCCTTAGATACTGGAAAAAGTAGTCTATCAGATGGAAGAGCGCTAACATCCTACCTTTAGATATCGCCAAAAATGCAGTTTAAACTCAAATTTAGGTGCCTGGAGTTTTTGCACCATCAGAGCTGCGCGATCCATCAAGAAAATCTTTCTTCCAATCGATTGAACTTGGACTTTCTACTATCTCCCATATACAACACAACCTTAGGCCGCCCGTTCTCTCAAATCACAGTCATCTCATCAATCTCATTAGTCAGGTAGACGGCATTTTCGGAGGTTAGAAAGTGGATGATATGTGCATTCCTGGAGATTAAGTCTTAACTCCGTGTCCAAGAATTGGCAGACCGACCTCAGATTCTTCCTTCATCATACCTAGCCACATCCATATCAGTATCCGGTGAAGGCGAGCCAAAATTTCATCTCACACCAGCCAAAAAATGTCTTCTCCAACAAAAATCCTCGTTCTGGGAGCTGGCGAGCTAGGTCTTGCCGTTCTCCGCGCCTTTGCATCTTCTGAGCACTCCAGCTCTGCCAAAATTACAGTTCTTCTAAGGCCATCCACCGCCGAACTACCTTCGTCTCACCCCAAGGTTGCCCCAATTTATGCTCTGAAGACTGTGGATATAGTCCCTTGTGACCTCGTCTCTGGCGAGCAGTCGGAATTGGCAGCAGTCTTCAAGAACTTCGACGTCGTTATCGGCTGCACGGGCTCAGATGCGAGCAGCCGGGGATCTGGAGAAGGCTTCCAAGTCAAGCTCGCGAAAGCAGTATTGGAAGCTGAATCTGTCGGACTATACGTTCCTTGGCAATTCGGGCTCGACTACGACGCCATCGGCCGAGGCAGCGACCAAGATCTCTTCGATGAGCAGCTGAATGTCAGAGATATCCTGCGGGATGCGAAGAAGAATGGCGCCACGACTGACTGGATCATCGTCAGTGTTGGCATGTTTTCTAAATTGCTCTCTGAATCGTGGTTTGGCATCGTGGAGAAAGATCAAGAGCACGGGCAGTGGATCGTGAATGCATTTGGATCGTGGGAGCACGCCATCACTGTCACCGCTGAAGAAGACATTGGAAACATGACAGCTGCCATCGTCTTTGCTGCGCTGAGTAGTGATGATGGACTTCGGAATAGCGTCGTTTTCGTGGCTGGCGACACTTTCACGTATGCAGAACTGTTCGACGTAGTCAACCGTGTGTCGAATGGACAGGCCAAGAAAGGGAGAGAGTGGACCATTTCGGAGATGAAGTCGGATGTCGAGGCTGATCCGGAAAATATGACCAAGAAATACAGGTGGGTGTGGGCGGACGGAGTCGGAATAGGATGGCCAAAGGAGACCACCTTCAATGGGACGAGGGGCCTTGATCTTGTGGATGTTACAGGATTAGCGAAGAGGAGCTTGACCCCATAGGCGGAGTCGGATTTCAAGAGATATCTACCTACATACCTACTTTACGGTGGATTGCAGCATTGAATAGCGTTGACGTCGTAACGACAAACGGGTATATGGCCACCATGACCAATTCACAGAGAGGTTCCGATCCCTCAAACGAACGACCTTCTGACTCCTGCTTTGCAACATCACTATCAGTCATATACTCAATTGTTGTCATCAAGATGCGCGTCCTTTTATACTCCAGGTACTCATGCCCGGGAAGCACCCCAACTTGCCCAACTGGGCTCGAGTATCCCCGACCTGCCTCCAACGCCCGAAGCAAAAACCCAAAAATGGC
Organism: Aulographum hederae CBS 113979; assembly: GCA_010015705.1. Lineage (NCBI taxonomy): Eukaryota > Fungi > Ascomycota > Dothideomycetes > Aulographales > Aulographaceae > Aulographum > Aulographum hederae. Next base: position 339,235 of record ML977164.1, read on the forward strand.
AGGATTCCTCGATCTCCCAGGAGAAATTCGTAACCATATCTACCAATACCTCTTTGATACCGCTCCTCGGCGTGTCATACACCAAGGACAGCCGGCGCACGATGCTTTAGTGCCCCCTATCTGCAAGGTCTCGAGGAAGATTCGAGAGGAAACTCTACCCCTGCACTTCAGCGAGCCTCTCTGGACACTCGGACCTTTGGATTTCGACTTTGTGAGTAGATTCGCCGACTGGGTCTTTAGCATCCCAGCTAGTTGTATCCATCTCCCTCGCCGTTTCAAATTCGAACTGCACGACTATCGCTGGGAAGGATTCGACGTGGAGGTTGTCGTCGAGCTGCCGCGAACCAAGGATGAGAGGAGAAACGTCAATTGGACCCTGACCCTACGAGTCGATTCTGAATACTTCCCAGTAGGGACGGTGGCTTTAAGAGACGTGGAGTGGGTTCTTAGACCGGAGTTCTTGGATTATGAAGGGAAGAGGCTGCAGAAGGCTGTGACGGCGAATGATCTGCTTATGGCTTTAACTTATTGCGGACATGCGATTGAGCGACGTATTGACCGGCTTAGACTTGTGCGGCATTGAGAGGCTAAGGGGAAGCATGGAGTTAGACGAGGAGATAGGATTAGAACGGTGTCATTATAAGGTAGACATTTATGCCCTTCTCTCAAGTGCTCTATATCCTGTCCTCTTTCCAAAAACATAGTAATGGCACGGTGCGAACAGGTCTGCCTAGGTATAATAAGAAATATCATACCTCTGAATACTCTCCCAAGCCACATATCAGGTTATCTATGCTTTGCAGCTGATGGGAGTAATCCGGAGCATATATATCTTGATCTGGATTGTGTAGATGGCTGGCCTGTGGTTTACTTACTAGTAAGCCGATATTTAACGTCCCAATATGCATACTTTTGAGACCTCCTACAATGCTGTGAGTTGGTATTGGTTTTGAATTTTATCGAGCTATTGAGAGACATCCGTTGAATCTTGTTGCGCAACAAAAAAGGAAGAAGATTAGACTACAGTGGGTGCAAGAATTCGTCAAACACTAGGTCAACAACCACCCACAGAATTTGTAACAAATAGGTAGGAGTGACGCCATTTGTTCGATCTTAGAAAGAGAAGAAGATCCTGGAAAAACCCCTAGGCTCCCTAGGATAACAGTCTTTTGCGGAGTGGTAGGGTGAGGTGTTCTCTGAGGAGCCACCGTGACCGACCTGACCTTGGCCCCACTGAGACACCGGGACGTAAAGAAACAGAGAAACCAGTCCCAGCACAAAGCTCCTAGAAATTCTTGCCCCAACTCCAAAGAACTACCGTTACTCATCCCACTCCTCCCCGATCATAATATCATTCGACAGCCGCTCACTCACAATCTCGCTCTCCCTCTCCTTCATATTATACTCAATCGCATTGAAAAACCCCTGCACCACCCCCTTCGCAATCGCATCCTTGACCCTATCCTTCCCCACCGTATAATGTCTCACAAACCTCCCAATACACCCATTTCCAAACTCCGGAAACCCCATCGCCTCATCACAGTCCACCTCCCGCACATACTCGGCATACTCATACCTCAAAAACTCGCCAAACGCGCCCTGCTCCGCGGGAAACCCATCGCGGAAACGATCGCAGTTGGGGAAATGATCCGGGTCGTCCGGGCAATGATGCCATTTCCTCAGCATCTCATGCGTGACCTTGTTGTTCTGGAGGGTGATGAACCCGGCGTTGCCGTTGACGCGGCCGAAGCTGTTCTGCAGCGAGCCCCAGTCCGGGTCCACCGTCTGCATGAAGGACATGCCCTTTGTGTAGTTCCAGCGGTTCATGAGCCATTCGAAGGGGAGGTGCATGTGCGGGAAGGTGACGTCGGCGTCGGCGATGATGACGATGTCGTAGGAGTGGAGGATGTCGGCCATGGCGGGGATCTTGGTCCAGTAGGCGTTCCTGTCGAGGAAATCGTGGGTGCGGATGAATTTGTAGTCGTAGCCATGGATCATTGCTGGAGGAATGGTTAGTTGGCGATTCAGTACGAGTACGGGGGAAATGAAAAGGTCACGGACCGTAGAGGTAATGGTTCAGCATCCCTGGCGATACGCCTTCAAGCTTATACCAATCAAACGGCTCGTCGGCCCAGATTTGATTGGGTTGGTCCATCGGCCTGGTGTCGACATTCAGGATACAGAGACGCTTCCGAAGGGGCTTCGTCCAGATATTGCTCGTCTGGTTGTATACCACACCATCGATTGTGAAGTTGAGTGCAGTGATTGGGTGCAACGCTGGCTTGAAGAGGGTCTGTATAGCTTTGGCGGCATTCGTGTTGTGGCCATGATCGAATGATGGCTGTATCATCGAAGGATGGACAGGCCTGATAGGTGTGAGTCCAAATCTTGCCACGAAATCCTGGAAATTCCTACTTGAAGTGTTTCACAATCTGCTTCGGATGGACCCCATCAATCGAGGCAGAGAAAAGGATGAGGATGATCAAGGAAGGGACCGTAAAGAGAACAATACGCTGCCATTTTGTCCTTGGCAAGTAGGAAGATGCTCTTGCTCTCCAGTCCGACAACCTAGCAGTATGGCCATGGGCTTGCTGTAGCCACCGCGGTATCTTCTTTTGAAAATCCATTGCGAGGCGAAAAGACAGGACAGAAAGACAGTGTGAGAGGAATGATATAGAAAAGAGGGAGGAAACGAGGCACAAGATCCAGGCTGTTCGAAGAATGCGTAACGCAGGTACAACTGAGAACGAGACGTAGAGACTCGAGAGCGGGTCAATGCCATTCCTTGACTGACAGTCCAGCCCAGGATGACTCCGGGAAACAGAACAGGCCACGCATCTCCATTCACGTAGCCACGACTCTTGTTTGAGTCAACCTACCACTTGCTCTTCTGTATTCGGTTTGCAACATGCCTTGCTGTTATGAGGCGCACGAAGAAGATGAATGGCGGCCGGCAAACCCTCTGCAGACGATACTCACGGCCGCGTTGTCACACAAGCAAGGGGGCAAGGAGGTTGGTATCCGTCCCGGGATTGGAAAGCATCTCGAGTTGGCTGCGTGATTTTGCCCCTTCGTTGGTGTTGTATGGGCGGCATGATCCACATCCTGGACAGGCCGAAGAAACGGCATCCTAATTGAGGTAGTTACAAGTTTAGATTCAAAGCTTTCGAGTTGGTGGGGAGGCTGCGAAGGACAGTTCTGACTGAAGCAGCGCTGCTAAAGCAAGTCGAGTTGGGTGCATGAAGTCAATCTCTCTTTTTGGTGTTCGAAAAAAACCATCGTTCAACGCATGGACTAGTCGAAGAAATCTTACCATTGAAGTAGTTTGTAGCGAAGGTTCGGAGTTGGTAAGGGGACCGTAAAAGGATATTCCGGCCAAGTGAAAGCGACATTGCTATTTTTGTATACGTAATTTGGATAAATATCCGTCCCCAGGTTGAGAACCTGGAGTAGAAAACCATGTTCAGGTAGCATCAGGCCTTTGATGTTAGAAGGTTAGAGGGGCCAAAGCAAACATGCGGCACATGCGGCACAGCGGAGGATGGAGGCGGTTAGAGTACAAGCTTGTGCGACTGAATCCTCCCCGTGCATGTCACTGACTCAAGGGAATGTGGATTGAGAATTGAGAGACTCAGACCACCCACTTTGAGTTTGGTTCCAAGACTCATCGAAAGAGCGAATTGGTCAGAACCCGGGCGGTGACCGAACCAACGATCATCACGTGACGAGCTTGTTTTGCATCGATCTCAGGACGAGACTGTGGGACCTGAAAATTAGACCGGGATCAGAGGTTGATGAGTCCTCAGATTGAATAGAAGGTATACATTGATAGGCAGAGATCACAGTCGGCCGCCTGCTGGGTACCGGAAGCCACCAACGTACCTAGTGCTTAGAGGAGAAATTGTAAATTGTCGAACATGTTTCATCGTCATATAGCTGTGCAATCGACCCAGGAAAAGATCAACACGCATCTAGCGGAACGGTGGTCCTCCAGCTGCTTTCTGATTCTGGAAAACAGCTTCGAGCGCTTTGCCCAACTTCCCCCCACGAACCGGTCTTTTCTTCAATGCACCCTCGCAAAGTGGTATATCCTTTCGATCTTCATCCAGAGGGTCTCGCTTGACTACTCGTCCAACTTCTTTATACTTTTCGCTTCCCTTGAAGAAATTCAGCCAGTGTCCTAGTGCATCTTCTATTCCTTTCTTGACCACCTCCTGGTCCTCGACCCTCCTTGTTGCTTTTTCTTTCTTGCCCACTCCCCCTCCAGCCCTCTCCAAAGCCTTGGCGGCCTGCTCCTTCAGCATCTCATTCATTCCGCCCATTCCAGGCTTGACCTCTCCCCTGGCCGCAACCTCGATTTCTTCGTCCAGCCACCGCGGCGCAAACATCTCTTCCACTCCTTTCAGATCCCACGTCAGGTGTTCGGGCTCGAAGCATGTTGTAACCCACGCACGCGTTGCATCTCGCCCAGCGAAATGGTTATAGTGCCCGCCGGGACCGTAGAAGGAGCGCCCGGAGGAGACGTCGAAGATGGTCGCGTTGATGGCTATGAGGATTGGAAGATCGGGGTCTTTGCCGTCGTATTTTGCGAGCTCCACGTCTGTTAGAAGGAAGGTAGAGGGAGAAGACGTGGATTCGCCGAAAGGGAGAAATGGAAGGTAGGTCTTAACAGCGTTTTGGACGCTTGCTAACCATGGCGAGTCGGCCTGGCTCAGGGGAGTGCTCGCGGAGATTGTGAGAAGAGCGAGGATAGCCATAAATGCCGTGAAAAGGCCAGCAATGGTCAAGAGGGTTCCTGTTCCACTTTCTGATGCTTTTTGCTGCTCTGAGGACGGCGCGCGCTCTTGCTCTGACGAAGCAGCCGCTGGCTTACGGTTGCGCAGTTCGGAATCGGCCATGATGGCGTCTGAGGAGTGGGCTCAAAATAGGAGAGGATTGAATGTCCCGACGTACGGGTTTCAAGGAAAACCTACATCCTCAGCACTTGAGGCTACGCTTGTTGCGGTTTTGATGTCGTGATGCTGCGCGAGAGGACCGGCACATTAATTGGCGAACAATGATTGGGTGCTACCAGAGTCCACGTGAGCGTCGACGAGATACGCTTTATCCCTCATTTTCTGCGGAAGTGATGAGGAAGCCCTGAAAAAGTCATATAACTCATTCCAAGAGACGACACAACAATAGCAAAGTAGTGACGCATTGAAGTAAGACTGAAGTCAATAAAGCACGTGACTTGCGTCGGACATAGCCTCCAAAGCACCGAGATGACCAAACCGTAAACACAACCACCACCAAACTCTGCCCTCCGCCTGAATCTCGAATCATTCTATACAACAGCAAACTTCACAATGCCGATACCTTTCTGGACCATCGGATGCATTTACGGGGCTGCCTCTGTGACCCTCGGCGCATTCGGTGCCCACGGGCTCAAGAAACGAATTGTTGACCCAACGAGGATTGCGAATTGGAATACCGCTGCACAATACCAGGTAAATTTGACGTTTTTTGGGATTTACTTTGTTACGAATGCTCAAAATTCCTGGAGAAATGATAGAAAACTTTCAGCTTCTTAGAAGTCCATTCTTCCTCATGATCCAACCCGCACATTCATTCCTCTAGCACAGGCACCCAGCCGTATGAACACATCCCTAACCTGACCAGTTAATTCACTCCGGCATACTTCTTCTCTCTGCGAGCCTCCCTGCCGCAGCCGGTTTCAAATCGACGACGCTTGCCTCATCGCTCCTTGTAGCTGGCATGACAATGTTCTCTGGTTCCCTCTACCTGCTTGTACTCGACCCACAACGGTTTAGGTTCATGGGCCCAGTCACTCCTCTGGGGGGATTGTGCTTGATTGGAGGATGGGCTGCTTTGGCCTTTGCTTCGAGGGGGAGGACCGTGAGGTTGCAGTAGAGGAAATGGAAGAAGAGACGAGCGATTGTTTGAGTATGTTGATGGCGTATTGAATTGCAGCGAGCATTGGGAACGAAGGCCTTTGCAAATGGGATAGTGTTTTTAGATATTTCGGCCGTATATGTGCAGTTCTCCACTCATTCAAGGACCCGAACTTCTCCTAGTATTCCAGAATGACGCCAAAAACCCACCCAAGACTAGCTTTTTCCATAGCTCCTGAGTCCAACCAAAAATCATGTCCTCAATTGAGCCTATTATGTTCCCATTGTACGCCTGAGTTTCCGTAATCGTGTATCACCAGTCTTCTATTTGTCCTTGCTCAACTCTTTCTCCCTGGTGCTGCCCTTCAATCCATGTGTGCGCTCTCTCCTTTTACTTCTAGCATCACTGCCCTCGAAAATGGCCTTGAAAGCCTTTCCAATCATGACGAAAATCACCGCAATGAGCGTTTGGACTAGCTCAGCGATCCATCGGACGGGCGCCCACATCTCGTTGCCGCCTGGAACATCGCTGGCGCCGCGGAGGAATTGGTCAGAGAGGGAGGTTTTCTGGTGTGGTGTTTGGGATTGGGTCGACATCGTGAAGGAGTCGAGCCGGTTGTTTTATTGTTCGAGACAGGAGACCCGGGGTAGTCGCTGGGATTGTTACCAGGAGGTCGGAGGATAATTCAGTCGTGTGTCGCGTGCCTGGGTAACCGGAGTTGATCTGCTGCAAGGTACGAGATGTGGTCGATTAGATGGACTTATGCAGTCGATCGAACGTGCAGAATAGTGGAAGATGAGGATTGAGAGAGACGGGGTAGAGCAGAGTGATGGAGATGCTGAAGTTTAAATACAGCTGACTCCCAACTCAAGATGCGAAGCCGTCGGTATTTCAAACCTACCAGGTCGAGCGATTACAGCATTTCAGCGCGCAAGCGGAAAGTTTGCAGCAAGGATGAGGCGCAGCTCGTCGTGACGTCGATATTTGATGCCGCTTCCTGTGCTTCCGATATGTCCGATTTGAGATCTGCGGAGAACGTTTTGCCGCTTCCGATCAGCTCACCACATGCCTCACCATCTCACTTCTCCTTACCTAGGTACTTCCATATCTGAAGTGTTCTCGAGAGACATCCAATCTTGCTTCAAAATCACATTCAACAGTCCGACCTAAGATTGCTACAATTCTGTGGTTTCTGACCTCTTGATTGGTTTTCTCTTGCAAGCTCTGCCCATGATTTCATATTTTTGGTTATCCAAAGATCAGAAGTTAGGAGAACTTTTATCAAGAATTAACACTTTTCAGATATCCAAGAACAGGCTTTTGGAACACTTAGCTTCAGATTGACTTCCCGGTGAGCAGATAGAATTCTACAAATCCTTCCTAGATTTCAAGAAAGCTAGCTTTTACGGTAGCTAAAAAGTGGAATCATTCCACTCTCCATCCAATACAACATATTTTTGGATATCCAAGAGCAAGAAGTTCAATAGTCTCTTAATTTTTAAATTGCTTTTCAAATATCCAAGGGTGGGACGTCTGGAAAACCGCTATCCTAACTTCCTCTTTTTCCGATATCTAAAGGCTGCCAGTTTCAACGTACTCAGCTACAGATTGACTTCACGAATAGTAGATACAAATCTGCGCAAGCCTACTGGATTCCAAGAAAACTCCTATTCACGATATCCAAGGATCGAAGTTTTTAGCTCTCTATCTAGAGTTTTGCCTTTTCGGATATCCAAAGCTAAGTGTCGGTAACTATTCAATGGGAATCACGTGTATTGGTTATCACAGTACCAAGCAGTGTGGCGCGAGCTAGCTCGCGCCACATCACTCTTCGTCTCCTTTGTATATACACTTCGATAGCCCCCTTGAATGAACAATCAAGACAACCAACACGAATCCAAAGACATACAGAGGCTCCACTGTCCATCATCGACAGCGGCGAGCTTTGTGTCAAGTGATTCGCGTGTGTCTAGCTATATTCACTTCTATGCATAGAAAGGTTTCCCGACACTAAGACATTTGATATGTTCTTTAACCAACCTTGCTTTTTCAAATATCTAACACGGCATTCTAGTATAGTTAATCTCCACATTAACTTCCTGGAAAGGATAGAAGCATACCTAAGCCTACTGAATTCGGAGAAAGTTACCTTTCACGATCTCTAAGAATAAAGGTCTCGAGCTCACTATCTATAATCTCACCTTTTCAGATATCCAAAGCCAGGAAGTCTGAGCATCATCCAGTCAAATCAGTTCATTGGAGAACTTCAGTGTTGGTAGCTGTATGTTGAATTCCCAGAGAAAAGATAAAAGTGTGCCCGGGCTCGTGAGATTTCGAGAAAACTATCTTTCACGATATCCAAGGACAGAAACTTTCCACCATCCGCTCAGGATTCTTCGCAATCTGAATATCCAAGGGTAGGAAGTTTGAGCATTCTCCAATGAAAATTGTGCCTTTTCGAATATCTAATTGCAGGACTTTAGTATTGGCAGCTATTTGTTGCATTCCCGGACAAGAGATGGAAGTGTGCCCGGGCTTGCTAGATTTTGAGAAAACTACCTTTCAAGATATCCAAGGATAGGATGTGCTAGCTACTTATGTTTGTTTCCTGATATTTGGGTATCCAATCGTGGGAATTTTGAGGTGCCTGGATCTGGAGTTCGACCTTTTCAGATATCGTAGTGGTTCGGCCCTAGTATGTGGGAAGATTAATTTTCTCTAATTTTTCTACCCGGTAACCTGAAACTTAACACTGACGGCCTTAGAGCCATCCGAAATTATTCCATAAATTAGTCAGCCTTCAATTCCATTTGCTTCCGAGAAGTGTGGATGTTGTATTTTCGTCGCCGTTTCACCGATCCTCGCTCTGACATGCAGTTGATGTAGGAATACCACAACCTCACCGGGCTTAATCGGCTGCTTTTGGTATTTGTATATAAGACTCCGCATTAGTAGGTCCTCATTGTTTCAAAATTAGAACTATTGTTGCAAACCTCACTATTCCCCATTCTCAAGGCTATTGTTGCGGCAATAACTCCAAGTATAACAGCTCTGACTGCTCTCAACCTCTTTTTCTATCCTCACTTTCACTTGCGCTTCGCAGCGTTTCTTCTCTCTCCTTATCCCAGTACAATCACAGATCATCATGACTCCCACCATACCCCGCCGGGCCATCCAGACCGTCCAAACCACCTTACTAAGACGCTCGCCGACGAGCCCACCTCACCGCCGCACGCCGATCGTGAGGCGGTATCCTGATGGCACAGCGAGGAGGCCAGCCGGACCCAGGAGACTCTGGCTCCAGATGATCCCGCGTGAGATCCGGGATATCATCTATGACCTCCTCATCGAGAAACCGGAGGACCACGACGAGCTCGTGCGTAAACTCACGCCGCCAATGTTCAACAGGAGGTACCCGCAAGAAGAAGTCCTTAGGATCCGCAGCGAGTACGCCGAAATGAGGCGCAACATCAAGGTACGACTTACCCTATGATTTCGGTATGACACGGAGCTAAAACCAAGTTTGTAGGTGACATGGGAGCCTTGGATCCCTGGATCGCTGGCCGTCGATACCTTCAAAACCCTCAAAATGATCTTCCGCCATCTGAAAGGCCCACTTGGCACCTCTTCCCTCATCCGCGGCGAGCTTCTCCACCTCCTCTCCCTCCGCAAGATCAAGGTCGCGCAACGTCCGCTTCTCTTCATCAATCCGCTCATCACTCGTCGGACCCTTTCTCCGGACGAGCTTTTGCCCCTGCCTCCCGCCCACATCTGCGCGCAGCTGACCAGCCTCTATGTCTATCTCCCAACAGCCGTGCTGCTGCCAGTCACGCAAGCGGGGTTGTTGATGGACAATGCGGGGTGGTTCCGGACTGTCCAGACCATCAAGGATCGGTGTCCGAAGCTGGCGAAGCTAAAGCTGGAGTTCTCATACGCGCATGAGGAGTATCGGAAGGATGCGATGAAGGTGGAGGAGGAGGAGTACGAGGACGAAGAGGAGAAAGAGATGACCCGCAAGATCGTTCTGCGGACGAACATACTTGCCGGTCTTGCGAAGCGTGTTTCGGCCATGTACTTGGGGCGTGATCTCGCCAGGAACCAGGGAATGCAGCGCATTGCAGCGCTGAAATTTGCCACCAAGAAGGTTGAAATCGTCGACCTGGAAGAAAACGATAAAAGAATGCAGCGTATAGCCCAGGAGGCGCTGGTGGTTCGTGGTTAAAGGCCGAGTTGGGCCTCGAAACATGACATCGTCGTCGCAGCATTTCGGTTGGTTCGTTCTAGATATTCGCATTTCCGGAGCAGAAGCACTGCGTACATCTGAAGGATATATTTATTCCTGGGAGTAGAAGGGAGTGGTAAAGTAGAACACATTGCAGTCGGCATGAGATCTACATATGACTATCGGCACAATGAAAATGCAACCATTTACTGTGAAAGACTAGACTGATAGCGGAGATCCAGTACCTCGAGCAATGACGTGAATTGTCGTTTGCTGATCATCGCGAAGAGCAGAGTCTCTTAGACCAATTTCCGAGTCCTGTAGAAATGTTTATTTTTCAAGTAATCAGGTTGACACCGATCTCTGCGCTCTCGAGGTGGCGGAGATCCTGCGGATTCGAAGCCAAATCGAAGTCAGAATCCCGGCGCCTAAAAACGGTTGGAAATCGATGGCTGCGCATACACTGCACAACCCATTATCAAGAACTACTGACAGGGCCACGAGGGTATCCGTCGGATTGGTTATGAATTGGTACTCGCTCTCTCGAGTGGGATCTCCCCCGGATATGTGATCAGCCATTGTGATTAGCGATATGCTAGAAGGGTTGCAATTGAGAACAGTGAACAAGAAATGATTGTTGGAGCCAGGGTGAATTCAAACGTCGGTCAGACTTAGAGTATCGTGATCAGCTTTGTAAAAAATGATATAGTAAGATCAGAGACGGCAGATGGACTGAGAAGAATACTCTAAGTTGGAGGTGAAGGAGGATTGACGAAGTTTTCGACGTATCGCAGAAGGCTTTTATGATCCAATAATCCAGATTTACATAGAGTGCTCATCCATCATGTTGCATATAAGATGTTCTCATTACGAGGCTTAGCGGGGCAAGGCTGAATTGTAGATGGGTTGAAGTGGAGGGAATGGCTGCTGTCCTGTTCACAACATCGACGGGCGGATTCGGGCATCGAAAACGCATTTCTCAGCTCGAGCGGGGCGACGGATGAAATCCGACGATATTTGATGTTTTCAAACCTGAATCGTTGTCACGACACGAATTTGATTGAGGTGAGGTGAGGTCGGGAGCTGTCAAGAAAAGCGGATTAGGTAAGCCTATTTCGTGTATCACGTGAATCAATATACTAGAACTACCTATACCTACCTACCTAAAGTTCGCTAACTACCCTCCGACCGGATACCCACACAGGTGAATAATTCCATAAACGCCACCGCTCTCTGATTCCCCCAGGTAAACTCCCCAAAAATGATTGTCTTTTACACCAGCAAGAAGGCAAACACACAACCCACAAGCCCGACAAGAGTGCTCACGCCGTACGTTTCAAACGCCGATGCAGCCCCGAGGAACCCCTCTGGCGAGCCCTCAGACGTACTGCGTGGGCCGTCACTCGAGCCCGTCCCCGTCGCACCGTGCGATCGCGTTCGAGATCGTGTTGTGGTCCTGGAATAGTGCGAGCGTGTTGTCCTCGATGTTGATTCCGATGTTGACCTCGACGATGATTTCGATGTCGATGACGTTGAATCCGAGTCCGAACTCGAGTCCGATGTTGATGTAGCCGACGTTGCCTCTGTGGTCGAGGGCATCTGGGTGGAAATCGCAGTCGCGTATGGTGGGAACGACCCGGTTGCGCCCGCTCCAGGATCCGTCTGGTTTTGCACCGTGATGTAATTGCCTGCCAGCAGCGGCGCGTTGTCCAACTGTGCTGCCGACAGGAAGTCCTGCAGGTTGAATCCGATTCTTGCTGTCACGTTTGTTGGTGGGTTGATGTTTGCATATTTCTCAGGAAAAGTCCAATTGGCCGGAATCGAGTATAGGAGGAAGACGTAGCGGTGTGGAAGATCACCGCCAGGAGGGCTGGGTTGGATATATGGTGCACCTGGAGGGGGAGCTGGCACGTTGAGAGTGGCGCTTCCGCGATCCATTGAAGTCACATTTGGCACCAGCCAGTGGAGGAGGTTCACACGTGTATCGTTTTGCGGGACGTCTAGATCGATCATGAAGAGGAGGCTATTCTGTGTGGTCGTCCAGACTGGAGAGGAGACATTGGGAGGATTGGCAGTGTCTGTAGGAAGAATTGGTGTTAGCCACAGTGCGGACAGAAGGTGGGGAGGAGGGCAGAAGGAAGGCCTACCTGCGCGTGGAATGAGTTCGCCGGCTGGAGAGACATTGTTGCTTCCGAAGGTTAGGTTCAAGCTCTGCTGCGCGATGGGCTCGAAGCCTGCGGGAGTCTGCGCAGCAACTAGAGTAAGGACAGTAGCGGACACTGCCAGCAAAGACAGAGCATTTGACGAGAGCATTTTGCTGTAGTTGAGAGAGAAAGTGGAATTGGGACAGATGGTGGGTGGAGTTGTACACAACGAGGATGAAACCAAATATGGGACGGCAGTGTCGTACTTATGTCTGGCGCATGTTGGATCTCTGGACCAAGACCTCGCGCACAATTGCACAGTTGAACCTACCTGGGCGACGATCAATTGCTTGCAGCGCTTGCGTCGTCGGCTTGGCTTTGGGTTGTGGATTGGAAATGTGGGAGAGGCCCGGAGAGCTGCGGTGGGAAAGCTTAGGTTGGAGTTGATGACGATGGCGGGAGGCTGGGAGCATTCGGCGCCCCGAGGGGTGGAGCTTTGGACGCACGGGACTGCGTTTTCCGGAGCACAACTCTCTGAACTCTGAACTTCCCAAGAACAATCTCTCAATACAATTCATCCTTCCTCGGTCAAGCCGAAGACCGAATACTCCACAGCCTCCAAAAACAATCCTCCGCTGATTATTCAGGCAGGAATGCCATGTCGATATACGGCTGAAGCTGACAATGAAGCAGATCACCCCCTGGAAAGCACCGTCATGTGACTCAACACCATCAACATCTAAGTACGTGGTGACCCGAGAAGTCGAATTGATCTGTTGGCGCAAGAATACTACATGCATACTGTCCCTTGCCTAAGGCACATCTCTCCTGTGGACGCCATAACTAAGGTTCCTTGGCCTGAGACCGGGACCGGCATCTTGCAATGCACGTGTACAAGCTTTCATAAACAGAACGCTTTTATCAACCTTATAATTCTTATTTTGCATGAGTTACCAGTACGTAACTAGGTATATGCCTTACCTACACAATCAATCACTGTGGGTGTAGGGATGTTAGTAGGTAGGTCGACCCCAGAATCTCCCGTAACATAAACTATAAAGAGAACAAATCCATGAACACGATCGACATTGGAAGCTGAAGTCAACTTCCAATTCTCATCTCACCCACCGAATCCAATGCTCCGCCTTCCAAGAACGTCGAGCATCATGTAAGCAAACCGAACCCAAGATTGCCATCCCTTTGCTCTACTCTATTTAAAGATCACAGGAGAGAGACGTATGCACCCGCAGCCACATGAACCTCATGAAGGAAACATCCTTGGCGATTCCTGGGCGATTAGATGATCCATATCTATTTGAATAGACGGACGATCTCCGAGCAACTCCACGAACATGAGAGGCTGCGAAATCAAAGCAGAAGCACTGCCGGGAAATGCAAGTCGAACATCTGGTGAAGCAGTGCCACAGCCTGATTCTTGAAGGGAGAAGAAGCTCATGAGTTACGGCCGAAGATCTTCAGGACAGAGGTGTTTTACTAATGCCAGGTTGGGCGTTCTCCAAAGGACCGGTTTGTCAGGAGAATACCTACTACACCCACTGTGCGCCTGGACGTGGGAAGATAATGGGCGAAGAATTTTCTCTGCACTCATATCAAACACCGAAGATTGTTGCAAGCAAAGGCGAAAAGAATGTTGCTGGATGAAGACGAGTATCAACAAAGGGAAAGTTCGGCATAAAACATAGGTAGATTTAGAAAGTGAAACTCCTCACTCATCCTTTTACCCCGATCCCCACTGCAACCAAGAATCTCCAAAGTCTACTTTCCCATCCTCGCGTCTTTCAACTTGACTTCCCAATCTTCCTTCATCTCCCTCAACACAATGACCCTCTCCCACAGCTCTCTCTTCGAGACCTCGTTTCCGCCCTCACCCTCACGAGCTCCTAGCTCCTTCGCAAAAGTGTCAGCGTAACTGTCCAAATGCGACTCGATCCACTGCAGCGCCGCTTCGTGAACAATCTTGCGCTCTTTAGCTTCCCAGGAGTCTGAAGAAAACCGATTATTTCTCTTAGTCCTCTTTTGCTTTGGTTTTACTCTCAGGTTCCTTTCGGACTTTCTCGAGTTATTCTTTCGGCTCCGGAGTGCTTTCACCGTTGACTTCATTTGTCGAATGGTCGGACGAGGATATCTCCTCAATGAGTGGCTTCTCGACATCATTCGCGTCTTCAATGGAGCCTCGAAGCTTCAGTTTCCAGAATGGCACAGAGTGGGTTGGATCTTGAGTTGCTGCAGGCCGGCAACAAGGCCACTTTCAGTTGATTTCTCCTCGAGCGGAGAAGAGCCCACATCCTCCGTCCCCGCCTTCTTCAGCAGAGTTTCCATGCTCCCGGTTTCTTTCTCTTCTACCACAACATCGCCCTCTTTCAATCCAACTTTAAGCCAATCATCTTCATCAAGGACCTTCTCAGACACAGGTTTCGGCGCATCGAGGGCCTCATCCATCTTCGGTGACGCTGCAACCTCTGCAAAGCTCCGCCAGCGTTGAAGGTCTTGAGTATCCTTCTCCGTAGCACCCTTGGCAGTGGGAACGAGATTTCTGCGACCTTGGGTAGCATCCACAGAGGCATCTTTAACAGCCTTCCGCTTGTTTACCAACAGAGCAAGTTCTGATTTCAAGAAACGGACTTCAGACCGTCCTTTGACGAGGCAAGCGTAAAAGAGCTATCGATCAATTCCGTCGAGCCATGCATCATCAATGTCGCGCATACGGTCTAGACGGGCTTCATCAATGTAGTATTGCAGGATATCCTTGGAAGTAACTCGTTAGCTTCTACTCGAGAGCCAGTCTGGAGTTGACGAGTTCTCACCCATTGTCCTTTTGTGACCGGATTCGTCACAGGAATAACCACTGGCTCTTCTTCTTTGATTCTGGGGCGGAGCGCATCTATGTCTTCGTCTACCTCTTCGATGACAGGCGAAGCGATGGCCAGCAGAGGGCATATCGGCGGGTGGGAAGCTCTACGCGGAGCTGGTGGAAGCAGTTTTGGTTCTGGGACAAAGATGCGACGGCGATCGAGAGTCGAATTGCGACGCCGATTTTGACCCATGGCTCGAATCATAAATGCGGTGGAGAGCAGGTATGCGAACGCCGTATATATGCTCCAAGGCAATCCTCTTTGAGCGACTTGCAGGAAAATTGGAACGGGAGAGAGAAGGAATGAAGACGAACTATGACTAGGCACAATATAAAGGTGATTCGTTGCTTTGAGGTTCCAATGTTGTGGGCGCTCTGCATGCAGCGGACTTTTTCTTTGTTTCCCAGCACCACTACCACCACCTGGGCCCCGATCCTCTCCGCGCTCTTTGTGGCAGAAACCCAATCATCAACCACAAAACTGGCCTTTGGCATTCTATAGTGTAGACTCAGAGTGGTGAGGTAGCCTTTTGTAGAGATATCCGTGAACGTGTCGTAGAGCGCCACGTACTTGGAGCCCTCGGTTCGGACGTCAGGGCTTTTCGCGTGCGGTCGTCCTCCATGCTTTGGATACGATGATATCGCCCTCGAGCCCATCAAATAGATCTTACTCAAACTCAAGCGTGTCTCTCATCCCATATCACTATCCTCATCCTCCTCTTCATCCTCATCAACATTAGCCTCCTCATCTTCAATTCCACCAACCTCCTCTTTCTCCAGTTCTCGCCCCCACAACCCGCCATCCAGACCCAGTTCCCCAAGAACATCCCCATCTTTCCTCGCCTTAAGCATAGCAACTTTCGCGCGCTTAATAGCCTCCTCTTCCGCCTTTCTGATCGTCCCACTGACTCTCACGACCCTCACCACAACCTCTTTGTCCACCGGTTTCGGCAGCCTCGTCACATAACTGAGCGCCGCCCATACGAGTCGGTAGTGCGCGCGCGCGATTTTGAGGATGGCGGTGGAGGTCGCGGGGGAGAAGTATTTGACTGTGTGTTGTCGGGACATATTAGCACCCAATGCCTTCAAGAACAGTGGTAGATGAAAGCGAAGTTGAACCATACCGGAAATAGAAGCATTCACCATCCCCCCACCATAGTCTCCAAACAGCTCTTCAACTCCATTCCTGATCATGCGCGTGATTATTTGCGGCGTGAGTCTGTCATCGGTCGGCTGCTGGAATTGGATCGTCGCGGGAAGGGTCGAGAGCGGGTCGGATGGTTTGAGGGTTGCAGTTGGATAGAGGAAGTTTACGAGCAGGTATCGATTTTTTATGCGCACCATCTTAGGAACGTATGTCGCAATAGTGATAGTCGAAGATGATTGCGACTGAGCTGTGGGGGGAGATCGGGAGGATGCGGCCAGAGCTGATAAGATTAGAGCATATCTGATCGACTGGGGAAGTTAGGAACTATCCGTGATATGGCCGAGATTTGTCCGAATTACTCTACTTCAACAGTATTCTTTTTCGGCAAGTTTCATATGGAAGAAGGTACGAATTTGGCCTCGGTGAGAGTCGCAGAGCAGAGGGAGTAGTGAGAAGTTTGCGTGCGGCATATGCATTCTAGTCTTCCTACAGATGGTTTGATCCATTGCTCAGGAGCTTAGACGGCCGGTTTTCAGAAAATATGGATATCCAGTGGGTGATATCGAACCACCTGGATATTGAAATTTGGCCAAACCTACATATCCACGTATTCGATAACCAGACGTTTGGTCAGCCATCCCTGATTAAACGATGAACAAGAGCTAGTCTAGGCGTAGGATACCTAAGGGATGCCAGTTGTTGCAGGACAGGTCGGCCTTGCTCGTAAGAGGCAGAGGTCACAGAAAATGCAGCGGGAACTCAGTGTGGGGGTGCTCGCTCTGTACAGAGCTGAGAAGTTGATTGTCTTGATGCTGTCTAACAGAGAGATGTAGGTGGGGATCCTCGCGAGCCTGGATTCACGTGATGTAGCCGGTTCCGGCCACCACGCGAGAGAGAGCGCTTCTCTGCAAAACCAGTCTTCCTAAAAGCGGTCTCACGGATTGAAGGTAAGTTTAGACGTTCGTTTTTTAAGTTCTTGGGTATTTAAAGGATGCAATCCCATGCTAATGATCATCTTAGTATGGATACCTTAAAAACAACACAGAAGTAGGCGATTTGCAGAGGGGACCCGCACGTTGAAAAACTGAGTTCTCCATTTGGTTACACATGTCAAACTATCATGCTCCTCCTGAACCCAAAAACCTCTGCTCCAGAACAGGCATTGCAGTGGCTACGGCCATGATCACTCAGAGCGTGGAGGTTGCATCCCATCTGGCTAGGGAATGGCGACAATCACTAAGGACGCCCTTGTGTGAATTCGCAAGTAAATCAATCAAACAACTGACAGAACCCAGCGTCAAAAGCCCAACACCCCTTTCATTACAGTACATATCATATTGTCTCATCCCGTATCAAGTCAGTGGGCTCGGACATCCAAGGTTCTTAAACTGCGGCGCCACCTTGCTGGTAACGAAGTTCAAAGCATCAAGAGTGGGGGTAAGAATGCCGTTAAGGTAGCTCGGCACGCTCTGCGTGGCAAGCTGAAACAGCAAGCATGCCGTGTTTGGCCCACTGATTGTGGAAGAGATCTTGCCGTCCTTGATAGCACCGAAGGAGGGCAATGCGTCGAAGCCGCCGTCAGCGGTTGCGCCGCCGAAGAGGACTGGACGGAGAAGATACATCTATGAGGAGAGCATGTCAGCAGGTGGCTTTGAGATCTGAATTCGGATTGCAGAATAAAGGCAAGCCAATCTTAAGGTTCCAAAACTCAAAAAAACTCCTGAATTACCCTCGAAGGTGTCCAGGAGAAGAAGCTTTTGCTGAATGGTAGAACTTGCTCTTTGGAAATAGCTTGTGTGACGAGTTCTTGTCTCTTTCACAGCGTAACCGCGAGAACAATGGAAAATAGCTGAACATACCTCAAGAATCTGCGTAGTAACATCATTATTGGTATAAGGCGTCTTCCTGTTAGTCCAATTATCAGGGATCCTCTCAGGCACATGACCCCAAGTCCCATCGCCGTTATTCACAGCTCCGAAGAAAGTCGTAATCGTCTCCAGATCAGGCGCATAGCCGTGATTGCCGTTCGGCATGAGCTCGTACAGGAACGAAGCCGCGCCGTACAACAGCAGTGCCAGCGGGCCAAAGTAGAAATTGGGGTTCTCAGCGAGAGATTGCTGGTAGCGCTGATAGCGGTACTCGGCGAGATTGTTGAGGTCAAAGTTGCCCTGGCAGGTGTCTTGCATGTAGCCGAACAGGGTGCCATTGAAGCGGAAGTTGTCTCCTGTGAACATCGTTAGGAAATTATTCAGGTTGAAGCAGTGATGGAACTCTTTACCGTTTGCAGGGAAGTAGTCGTTTCGGGTAAGTGATGCATCGGATTCGAACTTGTTGTGCCCGTCCAGACCAGGCTCGCTGCCTGTCAGGATGGGACTGAAGGAGGTTCTTGTAGTTGCGTCGCATCCAATACTAGTGGATCGTTAGCTAGCTCACAGTAATAAGAGTCCAACGTAGAATCAATGTACCTTAATTTTTCAGTGACTAGGTCGCCGTCGGTCAGTGTCAGACCAAGGGCTGCGAGTAGCACAGCCAGGTCGTAACCGACATTGTAGACATTCTGCTGAGCATCTACTAGCTCGTTGAATGTCACAATGCCGTCGTGAGCGAGGAACTAGTCGTAATATTAGCACTGTACGAAGATGAAAATCTGCAGTAAGGGTAACAATTCATCGGACACCAGACTGACAGCCAGCGCCGAAAGGCCAGTCGTCTAGGAATGCCACTTCTCGGAATCTGAGAAAAGCTAGCGCCTCTGGATTGCTCCCCAAGGTCTCCAGGACAGAGAGCTTTTGCTGAATGGCAAGGCCAGAAGGCTTGGACTCACTGTGAGCGGAAAGGTAGGAGTACTTACATTATGATTGGCGGCTGCGTTCAAGCCGGGGCAAGGTCCTCGAATGTCATTCGGCCCAGGCGCAGTATACTGATGGGCGGTATCCCCAGCAGCGGGGACCTGAAATCCACCTTTTCCATTGCCCGGCTTGCCGTTCTTCGCATTGTTGTAGGGATATTGTGAGGTAACAGGGGCGGCAGGTTTGTGGTTGGCGTTAAAGGGGCAGGTATCTGGACCGCCGTCCTGGCCACCGCCGCTTTGCTGGCGCTTTACGGGATTCCGGAAGAGTGAGGAATCCACGCCTTGCATTTCTGCCACGAATGGGAAGGCATTGGTTGTCACCGTGAGAACCGAAGAGAGTAAAAGTAGGGAATGCATTTTGAGTGAAGACTCGAATAATCACAGGTGAAGATGAGGGAACTGAAACTTGCAATGTGCCTACGTTGGCTACTTGACCCATTTTTATATTGGAACGCCTCTGATGCAACTGCTCTCAGTGATGTTGTGATAGCTTCTGGCTCCACTGCAACGACCGAGGCAAGTTGCAAAAGCATGAACAGAAAGGAGACCAGCGAGTCGAAATATGGGGTTGTTCTTGGTCAGGAGGGGAAAATTCCAGAAAATTGCGATGGACTGGAGATGGGATACACAGAAAAGGAAAACACAGCGCAGATCCTGTGGATGTTGATGTCGATCAAAGCCATTCTGCAGCCAATCGCACCCGAAGCTTTACACATCACGTCTTTGCTGTAAACTTTGAGAGGTGAGTAGTCGTTCCTTGGCCTGCGACCACATACAAATAGCGGAGCAACTCCGGGCGGCACTACTTCTAGATCCGGACAAACGTTCTGCTTCTTCCTTCAGGTTTGAAAACAGAAAGTAGAAGTTAACTAGTACATTTCTCAAGCTGCGTCTGTTTGTCTGATCTTCTTTCTCGATAGACCTCAGGAGACTGAGGACCACAACATGCGGGTTCTTGTTCGCAGACTTTTTCAGAGACGTTGGTGGGAACGGCAGCCTGACTCAAGAACAGAACCGGCTCTTTCGGAAAGCTTGATCGACATGCTAAATTCGGACAAGCCTCCAAATTCCCCGCAAAAGCTAACGGGAGATGCTCGAGATCGGCGAACATCACGCACCTCTCCTTTGGGAAGCTCAGTGACCGCATGCAAGGTCCAGCAAATGAAATCGAAAGCCTGACCCGGCCATCCGCTCACTTGGGCAGGGCAGGCAGCGGCACCGTGTGGCCCCTCAGGATGACCTGGCTTTCCATTGAAACGCCGACCAAATCATTATTTTCATGAAGTAACAGGTTTACATCGGAGTTTTGGCTTCGAACATGGGGGTAGGAACGCGTTCGTTAGTCTGGAGCCGTACCATGGTTGGCCACCAGGGGAACAGGGCCAAGAAAATATGAACGTGCGCAACCAGTAGAAGAGCAAGTATTAGAACGTCATCTCTTGCGAGCAAAGTTCCGAACACAGGGTTGCAACAAGTCGCCGTACACCACGTCGACAATCACCCCAAAGCTCTTGTCACCGTGGATGAAGCAATGCCACTCAGAAACAGAAGAGCCTCCTGGATTACTCTCGAAGCTCCGTAGGGCATGAAGCTTTCGCTCAGCGGTGGACAGGGCGTGACGGGTCCTTGCAACCACTCCTGTGCGAGGAGCACAAAAACGAGCATTGTTGAGGATGAGGCCAACAAGGCACAGTGCTGCAAATCTCGGCTGCAACCAAAGCTGCAAGCCACTTCATTCTGCCTCGGTCTCCTGTCAAAGAGAAATCCGGGGTACAAGCCGCTGACGATCCTGTGCATGGGGTAGTCTCGTTGCTTTGCTTCTAAAGATTAAGGTACAGCCAATGCCGTTCGTTCCCCGGATTTCCAATCCGAGGCTGTTGAGTTCTTGGAGCAAGTGGATCGCTATAGGGGCATCTAGCATCGTTCGAACATTCGGTACAACCCTTTGAGATGTGCAATTTCAATTACACCCCTCAACAGACCGCCTGTGGCAACGAGTCGTGCTTTGAATGCTGGAAACATGACATTTTCAATCGCACGATGGAGGTGGTTACGGCGGGCTGCAACTTCTGGGTCTTCAGTAGGTACGGACCCTCCGTCAGCCGGCGCAGTTGGTGGAGGTTGAATCACTTCGGGGACGTAGAAATTTGCAAGCTCTTTCAGGAATGTTTGGAAGCACTCCTTTTCCTCCGTCCAGTTGACTTGAGGTCCCAGTCGGAGTAGAAATTGTGGGAGCTTTGCCAGAGAAGGTGTATAGCCTTTCATGAGCAGCGGTAAGCTCAGTAGCTCTCCATCCTTCGAGATTTCCAGTGAAAAGTACTCTTCAAGCATTGCCCTTCTGTTGATCAGCTGTTCTTTGACATCCTGGACAACTTGATCCCAGTCAAGGTCGTCATCAGGATCTGCCATCGCTTTTTCTTGGGCAGCACCCAACGAAAGGAGTTCATGCAAGTCCAAGACAGGATTGAATCGTATGGCGCCGAAATTCCCAAAGTCTGTCAAGCCAACCTGGTAGAAGTATTCGTTGCATACCATTCCATAATCGACGAGATACAGCCTGACTCCTCCTTGGACGGCGGCAATTCTCCGCCTTTCGTCGACAATACCTACGAATGTATGACTCGAAAAAAGGTCTGCAAGTTCGTTGTGGATGTTCGCGCGTACTTCTGCTCGTAGGCTTTTCACTGTGGCGAGTTTGCATATGACCAGTTGCTTGTCCGAGTGTTGATATTCCATGTCATCGGAGCGAGTCTCACCTTCGTCTGGGGCGTCGGACGAAGACGGTTGACCTGGTAGGCTAGGCGGGAGCATACTTGTGATCTTGCGAACCTTGGAGTCCGTCCTGACAAGGTTGTTTTCGTACGGCTTCGTAGAGGTCTTTGCGACAGACCGACTTTGAGTTCTCCGCTCTTCTTGCTCGGATACGGTATTGTCTCCAGCCGAAGTGGATTTGTTCATTGGTACTTTTGGTCCTGTGAGTAGACTTTGTGTCATAAAGGTCCTGCTCGAGTCCACCTTGCCAAGCGTGGACCTTAGCTCATCGCATATTGTCTCAACGATCTCTTCCTCATTCAGAAAGCCGACCTCTCGTTTTGTGGGATGAACATTGACATCAACCCGTCGAGGATCTATTTCCAAGCTGAGATAAACAAACGGATGTCCACCTTTTGGGAGAAATGTTGCGTAGGTCTGCTCAACACCCTTTTTAATCGCACTTGACTCAACTGATCGATGATTGATGAACAATAGTAGGGTTGTCCTCTTGACAGAATAATTGGCGTTGGAAATCCATCCCTCTGATTTGAAACCCCAGCGGTCGTTGGAAACTTCGAATTTGATCAACTCGTTGGCAACACTGCTTCCATGAACCTGGCGGACTCTTTCCACCGTGCTTGCATTGGCAGGGACAGATATGCCCATACTGGATTCGCCGTGCTTCTTGCAAGTGAAGGCAACATTGGAACAGTGGATGGCGTGTCGACCAACGACATCAAGGATCTTAGCATACTCTTCGCTGGCAGAGCGGAAAGCTTTCCTGCGATTTGGATTATCGAAAAACAGGTCTTCGACAGTGATTTGTGTGCCTTGACGGCCAGCGGTAGGTTTGGGCTCCGCAGTTTGGCCTGGTTTCATAGGCACGAGTTCGCCTTTTGCATATCGGGCTTTCCAGGCACAGCTTGACTCCTTGATCTTGGTGGTTACAGTCAGGTGAGACATGTAACTGATGCTGGCCAGCGCTTCTCCTCGAAAGCCATAGGTGCCAATAGAGGAAAGGTCTTCAAAGGTCTTCAACTTGGAAGTGGTGTGACGCTTGCAAAGAATCGGCATATCCTCTTGCTATTCAAAAGGGTCAGTGACGGCAATGCACAACATATCGGCTTCGACTTACATCAATGCCGTGCCCATTGTCAGTGATTTGCAAAAGTTTCAAACCTCCGTCCTTCGCAAGGATCTCAATGGAGGTGGATCCGGCGTCGACAGAGTTTTCAATGAGCTCCTTCAAGGCATTGCATGGCGCGACGATGATCTCACCAGCTGCGATCTTGTTCACGACGTCCGACGAGAGAGCTTGGATCCGGCGGGGAGCTTCCGGTATTGGCTTTGGAACTGGTGCTCCTCCTGAGGCCCTGGGCTCGTCGATATCCATGGCATCCGCCATCCTGACTGACTGCGTCTTTTGCAGAAATGCGGAAAATCAGAGAGCGGAACGTCGTGTTGATATGAATGAGTTGCTGCGAGAAGTTGAAGGGTGACGCCACACATGCAAGACGCGGTAACGCGCAGACACGTGATTCACAGGGCTGAAGCTCGAAATCTTGGCGTGCATCCCGAGGTCAAATTTTTGAAATCCATCTCCAAGGTCGATTTGCACATAACCCCAAGTTCAGGCCCGAGGAAGCTGACACAGCTGCCCACAATGCCTCAGAAAAGAAAACAACCCGAAGACTCGGAGCGCAAAGGTGTTCCCGGTGACGACGAAAGTGACGACGACGACACGGACATGATTAACGTCGACTTTGAATGGTTCAGTCCAAAACCCGAAGTCGACTTCCACGGCCTCAAGACTCTCCTAAAGCAGCTGTTTGACGCTGATGCCCAGCTATTCAATCTTTCAGAGCTAGTGAACATTATACTTTCTCAGCCTGGTCTTGGGTCCACAGTCAAGACTGAGGGTGACGAGTCTGATCCGTTCGCCTTTATGACAGTTTTGAACCTGCATCAACATCGCGTATGTGGGCCTCAGTTCTAATCGCATACGACACTGACGTTACTGGCAGGAAAACCAAGCGGTCAAAGATCTCACCCAATACCTCATTCAAAAATCTTCCTCCTCTAGCTCCTCACTCGCGCAAATACCAAGCCTCCTGTCCCCATCATCCAACGCACAAGTCGGTCTCATTCTCACGGAGCGATTTATAAACATGCCTTCCGAGATTGTACCTCCCATGTATAAGTTCCTCTCGGAAGAGATCTCTTTGGCGGTGCAAGCAAAGGAACCCTTCCAGTTCTCCCACTATCTCATAGTATCGAAGACATATAAGGAGATCGAGTCAAAGCTGGACCAAGAAGATGATAGGCCTGCGAAAAAATCGAAGGGCTCGAAAGACGAAGCTGTTTTCTACTTCCACCCGGAGGATGAGGCCCTTCATCAACAGGCTTTGGGATTCGGAGATTATGACTATTCAAAACAAGGCGACGAAGGGGCTTCAGACTCGAAGCGGGCATTTCAGGAGCTGGGCGTCAAGCCGTCAGGACACATAATATTAGTGGAAGGCTCCAAGTTCGAAGAAGCTGTGCGGAGTGTTGGAGAATACCTGGGCGCAGCGTGAGCGGCGTGTTGAAGCAGTGGAGACTTGGTTCGGGAATCGGGACATGGGCTCTGATACATGGGTCCATGCGCCTCTCCGTATCCCTAAACGATATAGGGACAAGGAAGCACAGCTGAGGCTGTCCGAATATCCTAATGCCTGCATTGCAATCAAGAATTAAAAGAGTTCATGTCAGACGCGCGTCAGTTCCAGGATCAAATGATTCGAGTTTTGAGACGGAGGACGTTGGGTGGCTTGGTGTCTTTGGATATTCGACCTCAATTCCGGTCAATTGCTTAAAGAAGACGGGAGATGATCTACTTGGGCGGTTCGATCCGTATTCGATGCTGTTGAAGCATTTTGCTGTGCCTGTGTAATAGCTTGTCGCTCACACGCTGGTTTCCCTGCGTCATGCCAAGAGATCCGAGATTCGCTCCCTGGTAGCGCATCCTAAACCGTTGCCCGTTGCCCAGTGCAGTGCCTCGAGTGCATCATCCCGCGTCCCCTTCAGCGTCTCACTGCCTCTTCCCCAAACCTCGCCTCTCCCTCTCCATCATCCACGATACTCGATCGTAGCGACACTCCATCCTCTACCCGTTTGTCTGCCCGCATTCTTCACTGTACATTTCCACAAGCGCCCTCCCCTCCATTGCGACCGTCAGCAGCAACCACCGTCGAGTAATAATTCACGCGCCGCGGCCCCAGTAAGATGGCGACCGAAGCCCAGCATCATGACAGTCTTCTGCGCGAGAAGCTTCACGAGGGCGCGCAATACGACGCCATGCACGCTCTGAATCCCAATGGCTCTGGAGCTCCGCCATTAGCGACTGGACAAAATGGCACAACCCCGCATGCAGTAGACGCGCCAAACGGACTTTCTACCTCTGCCCCAGCACCCCAGCCATCAGGGTCGCCCATGCTGACAGCCGGTCCTTTGCTGAACTACAAGCGCATGAGCAACGAATTGACCGAGAACCCTGTCTGGCATGGAAGTGTCCTGATAGTCTTGACGCCCGGTCAGATACAGCCAGAGCTCCAATTGAAGTGCTTGGGAAGAATTGGGCCGGGCAACGGCGACGGCGCCCTTCCAACAGGCCCTTCTGATACTCACGGTACACAGACCTTCCGTGGCGAGCGTCTGTACGAAGACCCGACCAAGCTTTTTTTCCGTTTCGAGATCCGAGCTCCTTTCCAGGAGTTCGAGGCGAAGTGGGAGTACTCTATCACTCCGGAGCTTCAGCAGCAGTCGGGCGGAGCAATCACCCCGAAGCACTTCATCGTCCCATCGAAGGCTCAGTCTATGCGCATCCTCTTCCATTCTTGCAACGGGTTCAGCGTCGGAACGGACATGGCCACTTGGCAGGGACCCAATCTCTGGCATGACGTCCTGCGTCAGCACGATGAACAGCCATTCCATGTCATGATTGGCGGAGGAGATCAGATATACAATGACGGAGTTCGAGTCGATGGACCGCTGAAGCAGTGGACCGACGTTGGCAATCCCCACAAGAGACGGAACTACCCCTTTGGTGAACAGCTACGTGCCGACTGTGACGACTACTACTACA
Organism: Aulographum hederae CBS 113979; assembly: GCA_010015705.1. Taxonomy (NCBI): domain Eukaryota; kingdom Fungi; phylum Ascomycota; class Dothideomycetes; order Aulographales; family Aulographaceae; genus Aulographum; species Aulographum hederae. The sequence continues at coordinate 365,243 of ML977164.1, forward strand.
AGAACTACGTCGATTGGTACACGACAGAGCCTTTCCGAACTGCAAATGCTCAGATTGCCCAGCTCAACATCTGGGATGATCACGACATCATCGATGGCTTCGGCTCCTACACTGACCATTTCATGCGATGCGCGGTTTTCCGAGGCATTGGTGGTGTTGCTCAAAAGTACTACCTTCTTTTCCAGCACCATATTGCGCCGCCACCGAGCACCTTCACCACTGATGCTCCAAAGACAACCCAGGCTGTAGATGGAACCACCGTCGCGGATCCAGTACAGTCGAAAAACACCTACGTGTTGAAGGAGACGCATGAGGACCCCTCCTTCATCATTGGAAACAGACCGGGCCCATATGTCGAGGAGAAGAGCCGCAGTCTTTTCTGCCAGCTTGGTGCTCGCATTGCATTCCTCGGAATCGATGCTCGTACCGAGCGAACTCGGCACCAGATCAACTATCCCGACACATATGATCTCATCTTCAACCGCGTCAACTCTGCTCTTTCCGCTAACAAGAACATCAAGCATCTCGTTCTTCTTCTCGGTGTCCCAATCGCCTATCCCCGGCTCCAGTGGCTTGAGAACATTTTCCAGTCTCCTCTCATTGGCCCTATCAAGTTCTTGAACAAGCGCTTCGGCTTCGCGGGCGGCCTGTTCAACCACTTCGATGGCAACATTGATTTGCTTGACGATCTCGATGATCATTACACCGCGCACCAGCACAAGCCTGAGCGCAAAGAGCTCGTCCTGAAGTTGCAAGAGCTGTCCAAGCAGCATAGCGTTCGTGTCACGATCTTGGGTGGCGACGTCCATTTGGCAGCAGTCGGCCGCTTCTACAGCAAGCCGAGCCTGAACATCAAGCCCGAGCACGACTTCCGCTACATGCCCAACGTCATCAGCAGCGCAATCACCAACAAACCTCCTCCGGCAGCTGTCGCAAACTTGCTTGCCAGGAGGAACAAGATCCACCATCTCGACCACGAGACCGACGAGACCCTCCTCGAGATCTTTGACAAGGATCCCGGCCTCATCAAAAAGCCCACCAACGGCGGCAACGGCGTCAGCAAGAAGACTGCCGATGTCAACCACGCCACTATGCCCTCGCGGAACTACGCCATCATCGCCGAGTCCCACGCGGGCGGTGCCATCGTCTCTGGGGGCGCGACCAACGGCGCCGCACCCGTCGAGGCCACCGGCACCTCACCCGCCAACCAGAACGGCAAGAAGTTCAATCCGCGACACGCTCTGCATGCCGGCGAGGAAAACGCGGGGACGACGCATCCAGCCGCTAGCGGTGTCACCAAGACTGGGCTCTGCGGAACCTATGGTCTTGATATCACGCTGAGGGTTGAGATTACGCCCAGTGATAAGGAGGGCAAGACAGATGGGTACGGATTTTCGGTTCCCGGATTGGATGCCAGTGCGTATGCCGGGCAGGGGACGAACTGGTAAGCCGGTCCATGTAGGAGTATCTAGAAGGGCAATAGTGCAGCAAAGTGAGGAAGACGTGGAACATAGGGGAGTTTGCAACAAGCGAGAAGCGTAAAAGTAATGGTCAAGGAAATAACAAGCAAGCAAGCGTCGAAGGTATACCCCCAGAATTTTTCTCCTTTGTCATTTATACCTCTCGAGCGGGAAAACGGATCTTAATAGTGGCATTCTGGTCACATCTTTCTCTCTTCCTTTTCTCATATAGTGTAATATAGTGAAAGGGCCGGTCTTTTGCGGCTCTGAAGACCTGCTTACGAGCAGGTCAAGGACAGGGAAAAGGTTTTTTCGTAGAATCTAGCCTCGTATAGGCTTTGCTCGCATCTCGAGTTCTTATCTGATATGTCTCGTGATCTATCTCGTGACTTTCTCGTGACTTTGACCTTGAAAGGAATATAAAAACGTGATTCAGCCGAACATGCGCCCTACGCCAATCATTTCCAAGCTTGCTGTCCAAACATTCGATTTACCGATAGGTCCGACGATTAGGTGTCCACCGAACCCATTTTTCAGTCTCTGCTGGCCAGCAATTCCTCGTGCTCTTCGCCCTCATCCCCCCTTTCCTGCCTCCCATGATCGACATCCCTCCCACCAATCCTCTTCGCCATCCTCACAGCGTCATCCCTCCCCTTCTCAAAATCCACATACCACACCAGCGGCGCCGGCAGCACAATCAGCACCGCCAGAAACCAAAACGCCATCCTAATCTCCCCAGTCCCATCGAGGATGCTCCCCACAATCGCAGGACCGATGACGCTACTCCCTTTATCCGTCACCGCATACAGGGCATAGAACGCCGCTTCGCTCCCCGGCGGTATCAAGACGCCGTAGAAAGATCGACACAGCGACGAAAGGCCGCCCATCACGAAGCCGTGGATGAACGCCAGAGGGAAGATTTCCCAGGGCTTCTGAAGACCTCCTACACCCCATGTCTTGATGAAGGGGATGAAGCCCAAGAGGCCGTAGAGCGGGATCAGCTCGAAAAGGCAGATGCAGCAGATGATGGTTTGGTTGCTTTTCAGGTCGAATCGCCTCGCGATGATGGGCCAAGTGAACGCGCCCGCGACACCGGAAATGGTAGCCACCACTGAAACTGCGGCGACGGCTTCCGTGGGCATCTGCAGCTCTGTCTTTGCGAAGAGGATGGCGGTTCCGGAGACGGTTGCTATGGCGTCGGACAGGAGAAACCAGGCACACAGAAAGACGACGGCCTGGCGGAGTTGTGCGGCCAGCTTGACGGTGCGCCAGAGACTCTTCCAGGCGAAGGCTAGATATGTCAGGGCGGCGAGGAAGCGGTTTCGCGAGTGGGATACCGCGGGGAGCGGTGGACCGGGGCGGCGACGGAGGTAACGAGCTGTGGGAATACTGCCTATGGCCCAGCAACAGCCGACGAAGAAGAGGATCAGGCGGAGAGGTATGGTGGATTTGGAGATGGGTTTTGGGGTGAGCTTGGAGAAGAGGACAAGGATGACGATGCAGAGGATCTGGATTGAGACGGCGGCTATGTAGCCGATTCCGACTCCTCTGGCGGAGATTTGGTTTGATAGTTGTAGTTCTGCGTTGACGTTGCGAGGTGGAGGTTGAGACTTTGGGGGCCCAGCGTCCTCGAAGTCTTCATCGTCGTCGAACGAGTTAGGATCTGGGAGATCATTGCTTTCGGTGGGATTGGCGGTTCCATTTCGGGACTCGTAAAGAGGGGCTAGAGGTACTGATGTTGTATCTTCCTCCGCATGGTTGGCAAGTCGGATGTCGGGGTGGTTCGCAACGAGCAAAGGAAGGAAGGAGTTGAGCAGCACGAAGGAGGAGCCAAGGCAGGTGACGCTTGTGATCACGAGGAGAGGTCCAACTAAAAAAATGGCAGGGAAAACGACTATGAAAAGCATACAAGCAAGAGACCCTATGAATCCAAAGCCCAGTAGCATAATCTTGCGGTTGTCACCTGAAGCAATTGTTAGTAAGGTAATTGGACAGAGAAGCCCAGGAGACTAACCATGATCTGCAATGGCGGAAACGGATACCAAAGTCAAGGCTTGAACGAAAACGCTCAACGAGAAAGTGTACATTGCAAAACTCGCGGTGTTGATCTCTCCACCGAAAAGATGAACAATGCATTGATTATCATCTCGCTTCCTCAGCAGACTCCTCCCCAGGAGCAGTAACCCCGGCGGAGGACCGGAATCGTCGGTCCCAGGCCGCCTTGATGGCGCCGAGGCGTAAGAGACGCATGGTATACTCCTATCCGATCGCAGGAAGCCTCTTTCGCGAGCCAACTGCTCCAACGTCACGGGGAGAAACGATCCTGGTCATCATCAGCCAAGATCCGAGGGAACAGAATTCGGCGGTCAAATACCAACGCCGCAGACAGCGAAGATTTCAGCTGCAAGACCGTACGAGTACCAGCCGAGAAGCTCTTTCTTGCTGGTTAGTCGGTTGTCTTCCCCAGCATATCGAGCTGGTCGCTGCCTTCCGTCCATGGTGGTGTAAGCCTGATGGATCCGGCCGTCCGCTACCTCATCTTTTCGGCGCAAAATGGAGGCCGCCGAAGTGATCAGTTGGCTGTCACGGGAAGTACTTGCAAAGAGTCCTAGGAGCTCATCAGAGTTACTCTGGACATTTGTTCCGTCGGAGACAATAGCAAGCGACCAGGTTGGTCGGGATGCCGGAGGTCCCAAGAACAGTGCTCAGTCAGCAGTTTCAGTCATGTCACGTGAGGTGAATATCTCAAGGATCAGGGCCTTGTTGGAAACACAACGCCAGCGTCTAAATGTTTTGCTAGTTACCTTACTGATCAAACCATGCCAGCCATAGCCTTTGAGCACAACGCGTCGCCGACTCTATACCCAATCTGTTTTGTACAGAATCCTGTTTGAATCCTTTACTGCCTCTCATTTCCCATCTGTCGACCAGAATGAGTACAATTTGGAGTTACACCTCTCTGTTCAGCATGAACCACAAAATGTCATGCACACGACTCATCTTTTCAAGCTTGAACCCAGACCTGTTTGTTTTCAATAGTTCTTTGAACGCGGAAAGCTCCGAGGCCACTTGACTACTTGCAGAATATGGAAGATTAACCCGGACCGATACACGACGAAGCTTCTCACACTGCCCGAGCTCGTCTAGAGCGATATCGAACATATGCCCTTTAGGAGGATCCCATGTCAAACACAATCTGCGGAGCTTTTGACGGCCGAAGCTCCCAATGAATCGAAGGAACGGTGCGGCTCTAGGTTGAAATGCATCATTTGCATCACAGAAGTCCGGTCGAAGGAATCCTGCACGATTCTTTCTGTAGAAGAAAAGCGACAATGCTTCAAAGCGGACTTGGCGACTGACAGCCAGGAGAGGATGTGTGAGAATGTACAGGCCTACGCCTGGCTGATCAGCCTTCTCGACAGTGCTTCGCCGATATATTGCGTTAAAGGAGGGCCCATCCGAGTATTCGCGCAGAGCACATTGATAGATCATATCGCTCAGCTCTGTAGGAAGCCTCATGAATGGAAATCTCATTGCATGGTCGGACAAATTTGGCGATCGCATCCTCTGACAAGAAACACATTTGTCGAACTCCAGAGATTCTGTTCAGAGTCAGCGTTTTCAAGTCCTATAGTTGAATCAAGTTTCCTTGAATGCATAGTGTTTGAGGATCTGGCAGATGGCTCTACATAGTGCGTTGGCTGATGTTACTACGTACTGTTGGTTTGCTTTGCCAGCGCGTCCAACCTTGCGGGCCTTAGACGCACGGCCAAGGTTACAGTGGCTTTGAGCTTTCCGCTTCATGATGACTGCTTTTTTTTCTGGAGAGAGAGACACAGTCCTTGGCCGAAGATACGGTTGATGGAATCGCTGTGCCTCATGAGCGGCGCAAGCTTTAGAGGACGAATATCAGGATTGGAGGTAGACGATACGGCAATCACGGGAGCGATCTTCCCGTGTAGACGCTCAATGATATGAACCAGAGCCCAAAATGTCGACACGGCTTGAAGTTGATTTTGACAGGTTGGCTTGGAGTCTGGATGCCGCACGGGTTGACTGTGTCGCACGGAGTATAGAATCTCCGGTGCCGGAGGTAGGGTTAGGGGTCACGTGGGGTGTTTGAAAACCCCTGAAGGGAAAGGCACCCAGGTTGTTGGTCGCGGTATATTAAAATCTATTATAGGACAGCTTCATCCTCCACGAAGTATGATTGTCTCATCATATCCTAGAAGCCAGCTTTTCCTTCAACTTCTCATACTTTCCAATATCACCCACGCTCTGTCTGACGGTGCCTCTCGCATGATCGAAATCCTGCGCTTCCACGATGTTTCCTCCTCTCTTCAGTGCATGCTGACCAGCTTTCCTCAAAAGACTACCCAAATCTGCCCCACTAAAGTTCTCACACTCCCTCGCCTTCTCAGCGAGACTGGGATCAATTGGCGTCTTTGTGATCAGTGCCCTCAGGATCTCCACTCGCTCCTCTGGTCCAGGAAGGCCAACGAAAAGCAGGGTTTCTAGACGTCCGGGCCTGAGCATGGCTGGATCGATGATATCAGGACGATTGGTCGCTGCGATCACGTAGATGCCGGCGCGTGCGCTAAGCCCGTCGAGTTCGGTAAGGAGTGTGTTCACGACTCGCGCAGACGCTTCGGAGAGCGAATCGTCTCGGCGAGGCACGAGAGCGTCGAGTTCGTCGAAGAAGATGACACACGGGACAGAAGAGCGGGCACGCTGGAACACCACGCGCACAGAGCGTTCGGACTCGCCTACAAACTGAAGAGTTATTAGCATCTTTCTTGTTTCCGCGATAGCAACATAACTTACCTTGTTCAACAGTTCTGGTCCTTTGACACTGATGAAGTTTGCTTTGGACTCGTTCGCCACAGCCTTTGCAAGCAATGTCTTACCACATCCAGGTGGACCCCAAAGCAAGATCCCAGTAGGTGCAGAGATTCCCACGTTTTGGTACCGTTGAGGGTTCTGGATTGGTTCGACGATGGCGGTATGTAGCTCCTCCCGGACACCTTTCAAGGCGCCAATGTCGTTCCATGTGGTATCCGGTATTGTTGCAAAGCCTTCACGCTTTGAAGAAGGCTGGATCTCTGGCAACACGGTCTCAAACGCTTCCATAGCGATTGAGGTATCTTCAAAGCCAGCAGGCCGTGGATGATCCGGCACGCGAACCCGTTTGATCAGTCTCCTTACCGAGCGCACTATTTCCGACTCTTTCTTCTTTGGCGCTGCTTCGTCAATATCCATAGTCGGTTCATCTTCTGCGGCTTGCTGTTCCAACGCTGCTCGGTACCGCGCCATGGACCATGTCCCAGCCTTGCCCACCAAATCCCGTAGATCTGCGCCCACAAACCCCGGGGTCTTTTTGGCGAGTTTTGTAAAATCCACATCCGGTGCGATGTTGATTTCCCGAGTTTGTGCTCTCAGGATGAGTTCTCGCATTGTTTCGTTGGGAACTCCCATGTTGATCTCCATGTCGAACCTCCCGGCTCGGCGAAGCGCAGGATCCAAACTATCAGGACGGTTTGTAGCTGCAAGTACAATGACAGGCTTGCCGTCGTTGGCTTCCAGTGCGAGTCCATCCATAGAGATGAGGAACTGAGCAACGATTCGCTTCTCCATGGATCCTTGAGCAGTGTCTCGTTTCGGCGCAATAACATCAATCTCGTCAATGAATATCAAGCAAGGGGCCAGCTTCTTCGCTTCTTCGAAATGCTCTCGAATCTGCTTCTCTGACTCGCCGGACATGCCAGAAACAATTGAGGGGCCCAAAATCTCGATGAAAGGAACACCAAGCTCGGCAGCAAAAGCTCGTGTGATGACCGTTTTGCCACATCCAGGAGGCCCATGAAGTAGGACGCCGCGCGGTATTGGGAGCTTCCTTTGGACGTATTCTTGGGGGTTCAAGAGAGGCAAAATCAGGTTATCCTTGAGCTCTTTGATAACATTGTCGACGCCGCCGACATCTTCGAGGGTGAAATGAGAAGGTGGAGATCGATCGACCTCTTCAGCCTGCTTCCGTTTCTTCTTGACCGGCTCTCCATTTGTCTGACGGTCCCGTTTCTTAGTTTTCGAGTCTTCTCCTCCTGGGATCGGTGTTGAAGTTCCAGAAGGTGCAAAACCTGATATAGCAATTTTGTTCATCAAATTTGAAGTATCTTTGACTGGCTTCTCAGGCAAGTTTTCACCAAAATCACCTTCAATAGGTTCCATCTCGTCCTCGCTGACCTCGGCTTGGAGTAAGTCTAAAACTCGCCCAATACTGTCTTGAAGGAGCGACTTCTGCTTCCTCTTCAGACTTGAATTTGATCGCTGAATCCATCCGTAGACACCACTGACAGTTAGTAAAGAATCGTCATCAGGATTTTCGTCCGCCAATTTGCGGATGATTTGGTAGATTTCTCTGTCCAGCCCTTGTCGAAGCGTCCCACCTCTTCTGGAAGGCATCTTTCCGGTCTATCAGGGGCCAAAGAATCCGTTTGGCGTGCGTTGGTGATTTCAAGAGCTTTCACGAAAAAAGTGGCTGATATTTTATGGGACGCGGCGCTTAGCGCGGCTGTGCTTATCGATAGCGCTAAAGTGAATCGACAACAGCATCATCGCCCACGGACCTCCGAGGCGACCTATAACCCGAGATTCAGTGGACGACAGCCTGAAGCTACCTCCTATTACACTCTCCTTATCTCTGCAAGTTCACAATGGGGAATTCGGGTTCATCAAATAAGATATCCGCTCAAGACCGGTACCGCATCTTGCTCCTTATCAACGGTCCGTGCTAATCGAACAGAGCAATACTTGATATGAAGAACCAGCGCGACAAGCTACACCAATACCAAAAGAAGATCACCGTGATCACAGCCCGCGAAACCGAGATAGCCCGAAAGTGCCTCCGAAACGGCGACAAGACGAAGGCATTGTTAGCACTGCGGAGAAAGAAATACCAAGAAAGCCTGTTATCCAAGACAGACGCGCAACTGGCACAGCTTGAGATCCTTACACAAGACGTCGAGTTCGCGCTCGTACAGAAGGATGTCGTATTTGGCCTGCAACAGGGGACCAAGGTGCTGAAAGAGATCCATAAGGAGATGGGTGGTCTGGAAGCAGTGGAGAAGCTCATGGGAGAGGGAGAGGAAGCGCGGGCTTACCAAAGGGTACTAGCCTCCACTGCTCCCATACCGAACATGGTGCTGACATGGCTCTACTTTAGGAAATATCAGAAATGCTCGGTGGCGCCATGTCGAATCAGGACGAGGACGAAGTGGAGGACGAGCTGGATGCGCTGGAAGCCGAAGTGTCTGGGATCAAGATGCCAGACGCTCCTACACAGAAGCTCCCGGAGAACGAAGTATCTCGGGAAGACAATGCGAAGGAAAGAGCTCGGCGGAGGAGAGAGGAAGCGAACGGACAAGCCGCTGAGCCAATGCTCGCGTGACATGGAGTTGCGGGTTTGGTTGATATTGCATGGGGGGAGGGAGCATTAAGCGATGGTGTTGTTGGTCATTTGATTATTCGATGCGGTCGTATGCCTATTACTATTCAGTGTCTGGCTTATTTCGAGCATAACGAAGACATATCGACACTGCAATTATGCATATCATTAGGGCGGGGGTGGGGGCGGGGCTTACCTCCACAGCCGCAAGCATCTTCACTGGAAATGAAACTTCCTTACCCCACAGCCAAGCTGGGTATATTGATACCTTTTCTCGCCGTCGCGGTACCGGCAAGATATCGGTTCCGACTCTCGTTCAGGCTTTGACGCTGTCCCTGGTTTCGGCCTAACAATTTGCCATGACGCAATACAAGGGTCTCCATTTACTAAACATGACCGCGACTCTCGAGTTTTATAACATTTCAAAAATCGCATCTCTTCAAGTTGCTTTTCTCATCAGTACTCATTTACTTCTCAATTGCCAATATATTGACTTCCTCTACAAGTTCTCTGCCTCATATTTACTACTTTGTCTCCACCGGGTTTTCCAAATTTCCCAGTTAAAATGTCTCCCCCAACTACCACTCGCCAATGGATTTTGGCCAACAAGCCCACCGACCTCCCCGTCTTCTCCGGCCCCAACGCAACCTTCAAGCTCGAAACAAAAGACCTCCCTCCCCTCAAAGATGGCCAAGTCCTCATCCAAGCGATCCACCTCTCCAACGACCCCGCACAGCGCGGCTGGATCGATAAGCACGTCGACCCCGCCCGCCTCTACGTCCCGCCTGTCCAAGTGGGCGACATCATGAGAGCCAGCGCTGTATGCAAAGTCGTCGCGTCCAAGGCACCGAAATTGAAAGAGGGGGATTTGATCCAGGGTTTCACTGGATGGGCCGAATTCGCCGTCGTGGATGCGGATACTCTGAACCCTATCCCTGGGACAGACAAGATCAGTCCTACACATGCGCTGGGCGCGTTGGGCTTGACAGGGTTGACGGCCTGGTATGGAATGGTACATGTGGTGGGGACCAAGAAGGAGGATGCGGTCGTGATATCTGGAGCCGCGGGCGCGACGGGCCAGATCGCTGTCCAGATCGCGAAAAACGTGATCGGATGTAGGAAGGTCATTGGAATTGCTGGCGGGACCGACAAGTGCAAGTTTGTCGAATCGATCGGCGCAGATGTCTGCCTGGATTACAAGAGTGGTTCTTTCCAGGACGACGTGAGCAAGGCTGTCAAGGAGGCCGGCGGTGCTGAAGTCTACTTTGACAACGTCGGCGGCCAGATCCTCGACCAGATGCTCTCCCTGCTCAACCGTCACGGTCGCGTCGCTGCTTGCGGTGCTATTTCCGACTACAATTCTTCAGAGAAGAACGCTATCAGGAATTATTTTGAGGTCATCTCGAACCGTCTCGAGATCAAGGGCTTCATTATCTTCGACATGTATACGCGCGGACTCGCGGACGAGGGTCTGAAGGCGTTGACGGATGCCGCGATCAGCGGGAAAATCAAGCTCGGGGAAAAGAGTGAGACAATTGTCAAAGTTCCGTTTGAAAAGGTGCCGGAGACCTGGATGATGCTGTTTGAGGGCGGCAATTGGGGAAAGCTGGTTACAACTTTGGAGTGAACGTAGATATTTCGAAGGTAAATAGCTACTATGACAACTCAATGGAAGTTATTTGAGGCCTCAATCATCTGTGCCTATTTAGTATTAGTCTGGGATGGTTGGAGAAGTGCCTCGATGTCATGTACTGGGGCTTCTTCAACGGTATTTGTGACGATTGTGAGAGCCGGCTTTTCTCCTTCTTCCATGGATGCATGCTCCGCTTGCATTTCGCCTTGCGATCCAGGTTTATCCGGAAGGTCTGGGTCGGAAGATGACACCAAATCCTGCGATCGCCGGCGTTCCCTTTGTTCTTTGGAGCGTTTTCGAAGCTTGAACTCCTCGACTGTTCCCATTAGCAAGCTGGCGTGTCGGTAAGAGATATGGGAGCGCACCTATTCGTTTGACAAACTCAAACAAGACCGGAGCCCACACGAACAAAGCGAGAACTTGCCCAAAGCCCCAATTGAGCTCCTGCCACGAGTCTCCGGCGAGTCTCTTCTCGATCGACCAGCTCGCCCAAAGTAAAGACATGGACAACCAGCCTTTCAGGAGGGCAAACATCATCACAAAGAATTGCGCCGCTCTGAGATATCTTCGATGTGCGAAAGCTCGTCTCAGTCTCTGCCTGTTTCCGAAAGAGTATATTAGATCTGTGATGTCAATCGCCATAAACCCAAAAAAGCCGACGAGGACGACTAAAACAACGAAAAGTTCTAGAACGACTGCTACAAGGAATCCTCTCCGATTGTCGTTCCGAAACTGCGTCTGGAAGCACGCATAATCGCGATAGGTGCCCTGCAGGTCCGAGATATTCAGCCAGTTATACAACGCAATGGCCGTGATTACGACCGTGGATAAGTGAAGGACCATCGTCAACCAGAGCCTTGAGGTATAGTCATGTGGCCTTCGGTTGTCGTCTCTCCAGATCGTCCTGCCGTCTGTCTGGAGGAAGGCCAAGGTTGAAACAAGAGGGGCCCCGGCAATGAAGACGGTCAAGGACGCCGTGACGACATCGTAAAAGTACTCTGCGTTGATAAGCAGGACGAAAGCGGCAATCATGACCGAATAGGCCCAAAAGACAGCCGAGTCGAAGTATGCCTTCTTTGCCGCCCGGACGGGCCCTTCGACATACCACATGACTGCCATGGACTTTCGGATGCGGAGGCGGAATCTAGCAGCGTAGCGGGAATACTGCCGGAAGTAGTGGTAGACTGTGGGGAGGAAGTTAGCCGTCTGCGATAGGTAGTCGTAGGCCGATTCCTCAGCGGATCGCTATATGAAAGGAGAAGCATTCGCATACAAATGAGCAGCGTCATAATAGATATCTCGACCACATAAGACACAAGCACCTGCGACGGTCAGTACGAGGCCGCTATCGTCGAATGAAGCAGTTATACTTGCCCCAATACCATTCACATCAGGGTTACCCGTGAAACCCGCTCTTTGACAAATCTCGAGCAAGCAATCCGTAGAGGCTTGTGCCATCAACGAATCCAAAACAGCATATGCCCTTTTCTTTGAGATTTCGTTCTCGTTATCAAGGTCTTCCCATTTCTCAATGAGCCAATTCCCATACCAAGTATACAGCGTCAGCGACCGATTCTGATAGTCCACTGGCATTGCTTCAGCAATAGCTTCTGCTACACCTTCCTGGTTTCCCCAGGCACTGGCACCGTTCCATGGAGTAGCCTTCCATTCGATGATATACGGACTTTCGGAACGTATGGTCAACAGGGGAGAAGTCGTGGTACAATTTCGTCGCCAGTCCAGAGCCTCCGGGGGAACTTCAGCGGTCCATCGCGGGATCACACAGGCCTGGCCTACGACGTCAAATATGTCATCGAAAAGGGTGCCATTATAGGCATCTGCATCGTTGATCTCGTCAACCCATATTTTGACCTGGCTGTCGGCCGCATCGCTATAGTTGGAGGGCAAGGCTGACCTCAACAAGTCGACAGCAGCAGTATCGTTGCTCGACCCAAGGATAGAGTCATCGCCGGAGTTGAACCACTGAAAAGCGATGGTACAATTAGCAGCAAAATTGAGGGTGGAAAAATACTCGGGCGATGAGAAATTGACGCTCATGGCGGACGAGGAGAGCGTGCGATAGCTGACAAGGAAAATGATAGCGGCATCGCGTTCGATTTATTATTGTTCATCTCGTGGACGAGGCTGAAGTCCAGTCTCCAACTCGGTTGCTGCAGCATGAATACGAATCCTCACGAGCGCCACTCTGCAGAGCGGGGCCGAAGCGAGAACTTTGCTGCAGCTTATATGCAATCACACAAGGCTGAGCTGGGGACAAAAAGATGGTTGAGCCATGGCAGCATGTCTAAAAAAAGATCGTAGCGAAGGTTGAATGACAAGGTCCAAACTCGAACTGATTTGTGGGAATAAATTCCACGTCGCGTGATATCAGATCACGTGATCTGTCGTCGTCAGGCTGACCTCCGTGCTTTTACGAATCTATTGTTCTGTCTGGACTGTTAATAAAACAAAGATTATCAGAAGCTTTGTACGGTCCCACTGTGTTGCGCCCTTACGTATGCATCCTGCTCCGACATGCTAATATCTCAAGTTCCCAAACCATGAGTCGGCGATGATACAGAAGCCCTTGATGGTTGAGCAGAGACTTTATGCAAACTCCAAAATGATGCAAGCCTACTCCGAAGCGGCAGAAACAGAGCGCTCCTCCGGCGTTGGAACCTTCTCTTTCTTTTTCCTAATATCAACCCATCCCATGCCCCAAATGAACAAGATCATTGCACAAGACACTCCTGTGAGAAGATAGAAGTCGTGCTTGATCGCATCATTGTAGGCCCTCAGCACGCTCGGGACTTCTTCTGGAGTGATCACATCGCGGAAAGAAGCGGCGCCGGCGGTGATCACAGCCTGGGCGTCGGTTGAGGGGGAGTATTCTCTGAGGTTCGACAACAGTTCATGGCTGAAGATGGTTTGCGCGACACTGAGAAATAGAGCGCCGCCGAAGGTCTGAAAGAATGTGACCAGAGACATGCCGAGGGACACTTGCGAGGTTGGAAGGTTGTTTTGGATGGCGACAATAGGCTACGCGAGAGTGATTAGACAGGGGAAGAGCAGAGCTAGGGGCATACAGACCATCTGCAAGCCTGATCCACGGCCGATGCCGGACAAGAGCTGATAGCATACCCACGCAGCAGTGGGCGAAGTAGGCGTGAATGTTGTCATCAGGCCATTACCGATTGGCACCAATATTGCGCAAGCAATTGACCATGGAAGGTAGTATCCGAGTTTCCCCACTGTAGAGTAAGTTAGGTTTCCGTATGGCTCGCCTTCTGGATCATGTTCTACTGACCAAGAATTCCAGAGATGACTGCCATTGACATCTGCCCAAGGATTCCTGGCAGCATGTAAACGCCACTAAGAGTCGGCGACACTCCTCGGACAGCCTGGAAGTATATCGGCAGATAGTAAGTCAGGAGCATAACCGAGGCAAAAAAGAACAAAGTAACAAGGCAGGAGGACCAGACAACTGTCCTTTTCACCAGGGAATATGGTATCATGGCATTGTCGCCCATGCGGTATTCCCAGGCCGCGAAGAGGAGGAGCGTTAGTCCTCCGCCGCAAAAGAGGCCAATGACAATGGCACTATTCCATGGGTAGTCGGTGCCTCCCCATTCAAGCGCCAGGAGGATCATGACGGCGAATCCAGCAAACAAGACAAAGCCAGAGAGGTCAAGGTTTGATAAAGCGACGCGCACGGATGACTTCTTGGACTGATCCTTCTCGTGGTCGGGGAGCTTTATAAGCATGAGGAAGAGGAAGGCAACACCACCAATCGGCAGATTGATGTAAAAACCTATGACGTTAGTTGAGTCACAGGAAGGACCTGGAAATACTCACACCATCGCCACGAAGCGTATTCCGTTAACGCGCCCCCGATCAAAGGGCCTCCGATGACGCCGAATTGGCTGATGCCAATCATGATTCCCAGCAACGCTGGCCGCCTTTCCATGGGCGCCGAAGCGCTCAGAATCGTGAGCGCTCCATTCACTAGACCCGCTCCTCCAAGTCCAGCTATGGCACGGCCGATAATCAGCATCATGGACGACTGGGCTGCTCCACAGAGGGCAGAGCCGAGCTCGAAAAGGGCAAGGAAGGAAATGAAAGTGATCTATAGGGTGATTAGGGCATTTGACGGGATTTGTCAAGAAAGGATAATACCTTGGAACTGAACAGCGTGTAGAATTTGCCTGCCAATGGTTGTAGTGCGCAACTGGGAAGTTGTCAGTCAGCGCAAAACGAGATCAAGGGGGCTGAGACGACATACTTTGCCAACATATAAGCGCTGCCATACCAACCCACATCGTCCAAGGAGTGGAAGTCGCTGGTGATGACGGGGATGGCAACGACGACGATGCTCATATCGAGCATCATCAAAAATACGATGAGTGTTACAGATGCCAAAACGATGACCAGCTTGGCACCTGAAATATACTGCGTCTGTTCAACAGCTTCGGTGTTCTCCTTGCTGCCATGTTCGATGTCTTCATCCCCTTTCGACGGGTCGGCGGTAACACTCAGCTCCTTGTTATAACTTCCGTTTTCAGCTTGCGACGAGTGAAGCTGGCGCTGGCCATCTGGTTCCTGTTTTTCGTCCATCTCCTTTGGGAGCAGAGAAGTGTAGATGGATTGAAGACAAAAGAACTGGTTTCGGTAACGGAAATGGCTGCCTGGCGGCTGAAGAAGACGTGGAGGAATGGTGGTTTTATGAATAAACACGAATGGCCATCATGTGCAGGAAAACTATGAGACACAACCTTGATACGAGAATTCGGCGGCGTCGGCGCTCCCGTGCTCGGAGGTTGAACACCGATGAACTGGGTTTGAGGGTTGTGGAGGACGGGAAGAAATATAGTAGAACTAACCACTCAGCTTGCGGTACTTACGGAGTAGGTGGATGCCTATGTACTCTGTACTACCTGAATAGACTAGAAGCTCAAAGCGGTTTCCGTTGGATTTCGGCGCGGTGTCCAGAAGGCATATGTCCGGCCAATCCCTCTCAGCGGTCGGTGCCTTGTAGGAGTTGGCCAGCCAACTTGGATAATGATCTACCTTTGATGTGTGTAGCGAGTGCACATGGAGTATATTGGTGTGGGATCAAATAGACATGCCTTATCTTCCATGGCTGGAATGTTCTGCGCCCTGCTTTCTCGCACAGCTACGGCCGTAGAGGTTCAATGAGGTTTGATGGACTTGCGATTCGCATGGAAAGGTACCCAGGCACAGTGGGAGATAGGGTATTCAAGAATGACGGTCATCCTCCAGCAGTATTCAAATCAAATCCGATCTGAAGAGACTTTTGTGGGAAACAAGTAGGTAGCGTACCTAGGTAGGTACTTTAGTTGAAGATCAATTAGTTTGGAGGCTCCAGGGTCCGTCGGACGAGTTCGGATGACATAAGATCTGAGTGCTCGTCACGTGAAGTTGAATCCCATCGGACTTCGGCATCCTCGCTCGTCCGAACCCCGCTCGAGAGGAGCGGGATTGAGAAGTCTCAAATCCGACACCCCCAGGACTATTGTTGCTGGACCTTCAGCAGATGGCCTTCGAGCTTCAACAACATCGTGTCCGGAGTCGAGATGGACGCTGCAACTGAGAAGCCGCAGGAGAGTGCAATCCGCAAACCCGAAATCTCTCGCATACGAGCAAGCGGCCATGCCTCCTATGGCAAGGCATGCCAAGCCTGTGTACGGAGCAAGACGAGGTGTGGTGTGTCTCCGACGGGCGGGAAATGCGAAAGGTACGTAGAGTGTGCTTTGTTTACTATTCCTCCAGTTTATTTTCCCTCTCGTGTCGACTCTGACCCTTGGGGCTTGGCTTGACGAGTGTCGTGTCCTCGCCCCTTTTCTGAGCCCCTTTATTTTCGTCTGTCTCGATATCGCGGCTCTTACGTCAAGGCGGATGCTTACCTAGGCTTCTGAAATAATTCCATATTAATACATTACCCCAGATGCCAGCGTCTGAACAAAGAGTGTTTCCCTGCCCCTACTGTACGCAAGAAGAGGGCAGGGTATGGCTCGGGCGTCGCCAGCAAGACTGCTGCTCTGGAGGAAAAGCTCGACGGCATTGTACAACTGTTGCAGCGGAACCAGGCATCTCCACAAACCCCAAGTCTATCCACATCTGTAGACGGCACGACCCCAAAGTCTTTTGCTTATAGTATTCTCGAGAACCGTTTCAGGCCTTCGGATCACTTCAACTTTCCCTCGGGTTCTCCTCAAACTGACCGTTGCGGCATCATGGATCCGGGCCTACCCACCCCGGCAGCGTCCACTGCGTCTCCACGCGATGATTCATTCAACTCTTGTCTGCTTGAAACGGAAGAGGAGTTGGAAGAGTATCTACACATCTACAGGACCAAGATGGTTTCCTTCTTCCCGGTTGTCTGCATTGCAGCCGACGTGACAGTTCAGACTATGCAAAACGAGCGTCCGTTCCTCTGGCTAGTCATTCGAGCACTCTGTACCAGGAATGGCACCCGTCAAAACGCACTATGCACCGAAGTGCGAAGGACCCTGGGCACCCGCATGCTCGTCGAAGGAGCCCGAGATTTAGACCTTCTTTTGGGCATCTTGGTGTTCGCTTCATGGGGACATTACAACCTCTGTATCAAGCCCATCCTCACACCCATTGTCCAGCTTGGGGCCTCTCTAGCCTACGACCTTGGATTGACCAAACCAGTCCCAGCAGACCCCTGCGTTACGATGCTGAATTACACCGCCCAAGGCTGTCCCAGACATGTAAATGTTGCCAATCCCCCAATAAGGACCATGGAAGAAAGGAGGGCCGCTGTTGGACTGTTCTTGATCACTTCTGTGTAAGCCTTCTTCCATCTGCGGTTCCATTCGATACATCTGAGACGGCTTTGATTTTCGCAATCGCTCAAAACTCGCAAATGCGTTTTCTCACAAAATCGTGCATCTTATTAACGGATATCACAGTGTGGCTGTCTACTGCCAGCGCATCGATTCTCCTCCCCGATGGACCCCATATCTGGAGGAGTGCTTGCAGCTACTCGAACAAACAAACGATTGGCCGACCGATAAACTACTTATCTGTCTCGTCCGCATTCAGATCATCAACAACCAAGCAGCAAGCCTGTCTTGGAAAGACCTCTCTGAGCATTCCGACAAAGTACCCCCTGAACTCTACGTGACGTCTTTGAACTCCCAGTTCGATACCATCAAAGCAAGTATTCCGCCAGAACTACAATCAAATGGTTAGCCACCCCTTTTTCTCACACTCTCCTCCAGTCAATCAACTAACACCTCCATCCAGAAGTCCTCCAATCCCACCTCCACAACTGCATCCTGAGCATCCACTCCCACAGCCTCAACCCCGTCCCACCCACCTCAAAGCCCTCCCTCACCCCACCACACCACCGCCTCCAAAACCTCTGGAAATGCCTCGACGCCATAAAATCGTGGTTCGCGCTCTTCCTTAGCATCCCAACAACGAGCTATCCACACCTCTCCATGGCCATCTTCACACACCTCGGCCACAACCTCGTCAGCCTCTTCCGTCTCACCACTCTCGACACCCCGGACCTGCCTGCCTGGGACCGCCAGCGCGTGAGGCGGGAGATCGATTTGGGCGACACTATCAAGATTCTTGTGCGGAATATCGAGGGTGTTCCTGCCGTGCTGGGGAAAGACTCGCAATCGCAAACGCAAACGGAATCTTCCTCTGATGCGAACAGAGACGGCGATCTGGACTCTTGGTCGTTCACCAAGCATCGTCTGGTCGTCATCCTCAACTGGTGGGAGTCCAAGTTCTCGGCCACCTTTGCGCCGGATCCGGATGGCGGGCGTGCGACTGTGGATCAGCAGGAGAATAGCAATGCTGCTGTTGAGCCTGTTGCTAATGCGAACGCTGTTGATGCGTTGGTGGCACGGCAGCAGCAGCATTTATACGGCATTCCGGACTATGCGTCGATGAATACCGATTTTATGGATGATGTATGGATGCACGACTTTTTGGGAGGGGGATATGACTTTACGAAAGAAATGACTTTTTGAAGGAGGGGCGGCCAAAATTGCCTGAAGTGAGTTGGATCGGCGTCACGTACCGGCGTTGTTCGTAGCGTCTTGAAACACCATCATTTACTTCCATCGAGGAAATCATAATAACCTGGGCAAGACATAGCTTAGCATGGAGTTCTCCGTTCTAATGTAATAAATACTGATTTAGAGGTGCTGTTCTACCTCGGATCGCTGGATCCTCTTACTTCATGTCTCATAGCGGCATGTTGTCGGTGCTGCAAACCACAATCCCACAATCTGTCCATCATCAATCCTTTTAGTCTCCGGTACCAAAAGACACACTTTAAGGACAGAAAGCCCCCACGTAGGATATTTGGGATACGCACCCATTCTGTTTGAGTCTCGTTAAGAGCTCCCCGAATCACCGTCAACTTCCCATCTTTTGATGTCCTAATTACTCATCCGCAACCCCATACTTCACCTTCTCTTCGGCCGTCATCTCCCTCGTCTTCCGATCATCTCCTTCCAGAATGACCGACACCTCCTTGCTCATGAGCTTACCCTTGCCTCCCCACTTGTCGCCGTCAAAGTCGGACATCTCAGCGTCGGCATTGATGAGATAGGTCAAAAAGGAACAGTAAGTGCCACACAAACGGTCAATGGCCCAGAAACTCTGCGAGGTGAAATCGCCGCTGCAGGAGCCATTGACAAGCATGCTGGAGTGAGCTGAAGCAATGGCGGCGGTTTGACCACACGGCGACAGCTTGGAGACGTTCGGAAGGACCGCGTACAGACGGATGCTGGCTTGCATCTTCATGCCCACAAAGCATTTCTCGAGGACTTCATCTTCCATGAGGAACTTGATCTCGTCTGGGCAACTTTCTTCGTATCCTGGAGGAAGATCTCGCTCAGCAATGTCATGCGGCAAGGTGATGGGCTTGCAGGTCATGTAACCCAAAGGCTTGAGGTTGATGGCCTTGCGCTTTTCGTCCATAGCCTTTTGTTGTTCTTTATACATCTCCTTGACATCTTCGGAAGCAGGCTCGATCTTCGTCACCTCAAAACCCATTTCTTTGAGAACGTGGATCGGGTAGAGCCTTTTGTCCATACTCTCGCTCTTATCTTCGGCCATGCTGCTGTCGAGAACTTCCAAGAAGTCATCTGGAGCGCAGACGTTGATGCCAGTCTCCAAGATCACACGAGCTTGTGCGTTTGAAAGCCCAAAGGTTTGATCATCGGTCGAAGTCTTGGCCCACTCCTGGTCACCAGTGTAGAGGCCGTCATAATGACCGTTTCGGAGAGTGGAAATGGCCATGTTGAAGGCACCAGGAAGGAGAATGCCAGCCTGGGTAACAGACAGCGCTTCTTGCACGAAAAGCGTGCAAACGTCCCGGGCAGCATAGATGTCGTCCTTGTATTCCGGGCAGACGTCATGGTGAAGCAAGTAGTTGTAGAAGTTGGTGACGAGATTGGCTGCTTGTTCCATGACCGAGAATTGGTTCTTGCTGGTCGAGATGGGCTGGGTAATGTCGTAGGTTTGAGGAAGGTAGTAGGAGCTGATAGTGTGGTGGTCAGTATGGAACGTCAATTCCGAACGACATGGCACGGATGTAGTAGGCTCACAAGTATCCCTTGGCGACTTCTTCAAAGCTGATCTTCCAATCACCGTCGCCGTCTTTATCCCCTACAAAATCAACGGCTTTGGACTCCGAAATCTGTTGAGCGTCCATCTCGGCTATGTCTTCTCGAGACACGGTGCCAAATTGCTTCGGACCGCTATCAACACCTCCGACCTTCAAAAAGCCGGAGAACAACTTGGCATCGTCTTGATGGAACTTTCTTCTCGCCCTGTATCGTTGGATAGCCGTTTCGATGCGGATGCCGAACGAATTGTCGGGGTGGTAAAGTTCCTGCTGCTCAGCGTACTCGGCAGGAGTGATTGGCGCGTCGGCAAAACCGGGCTCGAGACCCGTGGGCTTGAGGATGTTTTTGGTCTGGCCTGAGTGAAGGGGCTGTTGCTTTGGCGCCTCAGGCCTCAGCATGGCGGTGGTGACGATTTTTTTTGGCTGGTTCGGTGGGTGTGACTGGGTTCCTTTGCTGTCACCGTCCATCTGAGTCCAGATCGAGGCTGGCTCATCGTCATCCACTTCCTCTGGAGCTGGAACGCGGAACGGGATCTTTCGTTGGATATATTTTCCATCTGCTGAGATGTCGACGAGAGCACATGATCGAAGAGCCTTTGTAACAAGAGATTTAGGCTTGTACTGCCTCATCTTCTTGAAGCGAGTGATCTCGCTCAGGCGGATGGGTTCGTTTGCTTCGCCATTCATGAGGGCCAAAATATGCTGGTCAGTAGCAAGATTGCCATCAGAGAAGTAATAGTCGACTTGGCGGCGAATCTCGTCACCTTCCGGATGGTCTTGCACTCCGAAGAGCAAAGAGTTGTCTGCGTCGGCCATTGCACTGTGGGCTGGAGGGCTGCTCAGCGTATCAGTTGGTGCGGCTGCGATGGTTGCCATGGTGCAGTGAAAAGT
This sequence comes from Aulographum hederae CBS 113979, assembly GCA_010015705.1. Lineage (NCBI taxonomy): Eukaryota > Fungi > Ascomycota > Dothideomycetes > Aulographales > Aulographaceae > Aulographum > Aulographum hederae. The sequence continues at coordinate 386,308 of ML977164.1, forward strand.
GGAAGAGACTTCTGTTGGGAGATGGCGCATGCAAAGAACAAGATGGAACTTGTACAGACGAAGTTGAGAGAAAGTGGGAGGGGAATGGAGACATGGGAGTCAAGGCCACAGGGGAAGGGAAGGGAGGAAGCAAGGAAGACGAACGGGAGAGAACCTGCTTCTATTAGGTACGGTAGGCGTCGCTTCCAGGTTGTTTGCAGAGCACAAGTCGCAATGATATCGGCCTGCTGCAGCAAACTTGATCAATTCCTCCTGATTGCAGGTAGCCACAGGTACCTATGCAGGCGTGCAGGAGAAGACGAGATGAGATGCGTCAACTTTAGCCGTGAAAGTGTGGAACGTTCTCGCGGCAGGAGACCCAGAACTAGCCTCATTCGGTATAGACGGCACACGTTCCTGACACGAACTCTCGTGATTTCCATCCCCACCAGAAATGCGAATTTGGTGGAAGCAATTGAACCCGGCAGTCTACCTAGACTCTTTGCCGCCAGTAGCTGTTCACGACTGAACCTTGAGACGTTTCGACATTCCGAAATTCCTCGTTGGCTCCTCTGACGTGGAATACTGCTTGCAACGGAACAGTTCCGCCAGCTACGTACTCACAAATCAACCCCACACGTCTGTGGGCATGCTCCCATCACCTCATTGCCCCTCCCATATAGACCATCGGGAAAATTTGTCATCAAGTCTCGGGCTCTTTCGTCCTATACATGTCTCTGACGGCCAGGCAACTTCCCCAATTAGCCCGCAGAACAGCAGTATCAAGACTTTCACATCTCTCGTCTCATTTGAACATCTCTCCCCTGCGTGCTCCTTTCTCCTCCAAGTCCTACGCTATGGCTCCTCTGCCTTCAACCGTCGCTGCGGTCCAGATCGGAAAGACTGGAGGAATAGAAGTTTTGGAGTACAAAACTGATGTCCCCGTTCCCAAGCCCAAAGAAGGCGAGGTTCTCGTCAAGAACGAGTACATTGGCGTCAATTACATCGACACGTAGGCTACCTTCCTTACACGCTCTTGCTTTCCACTGTATTGCTTCGCAGGATGACAAAGTCATCACAGATACTTCCGGAGTGGTCTCTATCCTGCCCCCTCTTTTCCATACACGCTGGGCCGCGAAGCCTCTGGCGTCGTTACAGCCGTAGGCTCTGGAAACGTTCACAATCTCACTGTTGGCGATCGAGTGGCCTATCTTTCTACTTCAGCATACGCCTCCTACACAGCTGCTCCGGCTCTCCATACCATCAAAATCCCAGACGAGATCTCGACTCAAGATGCCGCAGCGGCCTTGCTCCAGGGTCTGACTGCGCTCACCATGATCCGCGAGGGCCATCATGTTCGGAAAGGCGACTTCATTCTGGTGCATGCTGCAGCCGGAGGGGTTGGACTGTGGCTGTGTCAGTTGCTGCGCAGCGTCGGCGCAAGGGTCATTGCAACCGCGAGCACCAAGGAAAAATTGGATTTGGCAAAGAAGAACGGAGCTGAATTTCTGGTGAACTACTCCCACGAAGACGTAAAAGAAGCAGTCATGAAGCACACCAACGGCGCTGGCTGCATAGCCGTGCTGGATGGCGTAGGGAAGTCGACTTTCGATCAAAGTCTTGAGTGTGTGGCACGGAAGGGGACGATGGTCAGCTACGGGAATGCCTCTGGTGCAGTCCCACCTGTTACTATTGCCAGACTCAGTGGAAAGAACGTCAAATTACTCAGACCGACCCTGTTCAATTATATCACAACTCGGGATGAGTTCGAGACGTACAGCAACGAACTGTTTCAATTTGTTTCGAGGGACAAGCTAGACGTCAGGGTACATGAGGTATACCCTCTTAGCGAGAGTGCCAGAGCTCAGGAGGTAAGCGCATCTATTGTACTTTTCGTATCTGTCTATCTATTTGATCTTCAACTAACTTGCATAAAACAGGATCTCGAAGCGAGGAAGACCACCGGGAAGCTTCTCCTCAAGCCTTGATGGCCGTATTAGCAACACATCTCTACATGATATCAATCATTTTCTCTTTGGTTAATATTCTCAGTCCCATACCTGACCCTTACCATGCGAATCACGTGATCCAAGGCAACTCCCAACCACCAAGCTTGTACCTGTAGTTGGTCTATTTTCGGCCCCTGTCACCAGAAGGCTGCGGGGTTTGAGAAAGCTTGTACAACCCCAACCATATCTTGATTTACTTTCCTCTGCAACATCCTTACCACGCCGCATCCTCCAAATCCTCTACTCCGCTAACCAATCCATTACACAGCCTCAACAAGTCGAATCTTTGACTCTTCGCGCTCTCTTTACAATATGAACGATCTCAAATCCTGTGTTAAATATTCCTCCCTTTACCTTGCACTCTCGTCGATTCTCTAAAGATGTTTACTCATTCAAATATTGTTGTTGCAGCGTGGACTCTTTCAGTTCTCACCATCTCCGCCAGCGGCAAGCCTGATCCACGAGAAGGGCGCCTGCTTAATCCAGATAATGCGCCCGAAAGCGGACACTTTTTCGATTCGAGGCGCCTTGCGCTCAAACTTGATTTTTCGACATGGGGCGACAATGGCTCGTGGAAGGGTGTAGAGTCTGGTCTTGTATGTACCCCGAAGGAAAACGAAATTGCAACAAATCATCTCGCCATAATAAAAGTCAAGATCTAAGGTTGAGTTTTCTAGATTTACGATCTGAGTATATTTCCAGCTCATCGGACGCATGGGGAAGAAATCACTCCAAGTGCACAGCTCAGTCTCGACTCGGACAAACCACACGAAAACCACAGTATCCACACCGCAGACGAAGAAGACGATCCACACCCAATAATTCGATGGACGCCCTCACCCCACCCTCCTTTCTCTCCTCCCGGCGATCAACTGGGCTGGACGCCCTACACCGAACACATCGTCCTCGACACCGCGCCCGAATTCCCCCTTTCCTCTTACACTAGCAACACATCGCGGTACGCGAGCTCCTGGCTCCCGAGCTACGGCGTCATCGACAGAGTTAAGGTCCCAAACGAGCACAACTGGACGCTGCACCGCGTCATGTACATGGCGGGGAAGGTCTTTGAGAATGGGCCGGGGGAGCGACCGAATAATATAAGCCTTGCTGCTGTTTACTCGCTGCGGAATGACGGTGCGCATGAGATTCTAGAGAACGGAGCTAGGCGGATGCAGAAGGGCGAGTGGGATTTTGTGTGGTGGGAACTCGTGCCGTTGACGTGGGCATCAGGTGATCCGGCCAAGCACGATGAGGATGCTGAAAAGTACTTCCACCAGCCCACAGTGCCGGAGGGGCTGGAGAGGAGGTTGAAGGTGCTGGGGACTAGAGGTAGAAGAGTCAGTGGTGAGCAACTTGCATTTCAAAAGGCGATGATAGGGAGATGGAGAGCTCTTCGGTTCATTCTGATTTTTGGCGTCGTTGTTCCAGGGACGTTCGGGACTATCTTGGCTGCGTCGCTTCGAAGGAGGCGTATGCAGAGGTCGGAGAATGAACGAGATGGCTACTATGACGGAATCGAGGAAAAGACTTTGTTGGAGCATGGTGGAGACGAGGGGAAGATCTTTTTACCTTGATTGGTGCCTACCTAGTCAGTTGAACAGTTTGGAAGAGGGAACGACGATGTACTGAAGGGGCGACTTGAGAAGGGTGCAAAATTCCTTCTCCAAAGAGCGAGGATTGAGGGATGATGGGGCGGCGCAAAGGTGTCACAAGATTATAGAGGAGGTCCACAGGCCGAATACATCTCCCACTCGGACGTGATGAGAACGTAGATGAAAATTGACAGGGTAGATTTCGGTCCTGTCTCCCAGGGATTAACACCTATTTCGCCACAGATTACCTCCCAGATAGCTATGAGCCAGACTTCAGTGAAAATCGCTTTTGTGATCGTACTCCTCTGCCCACTAGATCCCTCCAGTAAATTCGTCCTTCAGTTCACCGAAGATCTTCTTGAGACTCCGCACACCTTGCAACGCGTTTTCGTCAGGGCCTTCGCTGGGCGTCCATTTCGCGTGCGCAAAGTCGATTATCTTGACAGTGTAAAGCTCGGGTTCCTCTTCCTCGTCCTCTTCCTCGTCCTCGTCTACACCTTCGTCTTCCCCAATATCACCAAGTTCTGCATTTGTGAATGATCTTGCAGGAGGGATAAACTCCACAGGGGTCATGTCACCTCTGCCATGTCCTCTACCCTTTCCATCCATCTTACCTTCTACAGACGCGTCCACAGCGCCATCGACGGACACACTCCCCCAGCGCTTACCGAAACCCTTGACGGCCTTCTCTGCAGCCAGTACGGCATCAAATGTTTCCGTGTCTCCTTCATAGACGAACAGCAAGGATGCAGAAACCATCCTACTTTCCTGCGAAGCAAGCACTTTCTCGATATCAGCGACGTCTTTCTCGAAGCGTTTGGCCAAAGCATGGGCCCTTTTCTGTCCCACCGCAGTGTCGGCGCATGGTAGGTAAGTCCTGAATGCCTTGGCCACGTCCTTCTCGGAGAATTGCCGACCGTAGAGCTTGTTGTAGCCTTGATATCCTTCCGCATCGAACGTAGCAAATTCTTGGTCCTTGTGAGAGTTGCTGTTCACTGAGTCTTCGCCACGGTATACGCGCATACCCGCAACTCTAAACCCCAGCGACCCAGATGTAGTTTGTGCCGCAACCTTGTCCAATCGCGCACGCTTAGGCTCCGGCGCATGGTCGTCCCAGAGACGAGCCCCAAGCTTGCAATCCAGGATACACGGGCGCGTGAAATGTCCCGCCGCATTGCTCAATACTATGCTCAGCCCCGTTTCCAGCTTCTTCCCCTTCATGGGCCCAGGGTCGCTGATGTCGAGATTTGCGGCGGTCGCAGGCGCTGCGGCGGCAGCTTCAGGAGGAACCTCAGGCGACCCGAGCGAGAGGGTGCCCATGAAGGTCGGCATATACTTTGCGAATTTGGGATGGGTGGCGGCGCTCTCGTAGAAGGTGACTTCGGCCGGAGTGCATGGCTTGATGACGAGCTGACCGGACGGGTCAGAGAGGACGCCGTCGCTGTCGTCGAGTTAGCATCCAACCTGAAGTGTTGCTATAGCTCGGGAAAGCGATGGATGGAATCTCAACGGCGCATTTGGGGGACTCTGCTAACGGGGAGCTTACTGTCCAGCGGCTGCATTGGCGAAGGTGGTGAGGGTTGCGGGGTCAAGAGGGGCAGTCGAAGCCATCGTCAGCGGAACTGCGTCGAGGCGAAGACGAGTGTGTTGTTCAAGGGCGCAATGGAGGAAATGCGAAGATAGAAGATGAACAAATTTGCGCTCGAGGCGAGGATGTTCCTAGGTATGGAGCGTTTGTCTTGTTTGTCGAGGACTGGACTGGGCTGTTGTCGAGGGCGTGGGTTGACGTGGGGTCGACTTCTTCTCAAGTGCTGACTGAGACCGGGATGATTGCCGTAGGGCTGAGGTTGCCTGGCGGACGACATCACTTTGATGAGCTGCACCCATAAGGAAATCCGGAAAGATCTACCATTGAATTCACATGCATCGATTTCGCGGTCATTTGCCCATGAACTGGCTTCACGGGTCTCCATGGTTCCAAGGTTCTTCTCATGTAAATTGAAGCAACATTTCACCATCCGGGTTAACCTTGAAGTTTAACATGGAGTGACTGCAGGTACCAAAAGAGCAATGTCGCAAAAGAAGCCTAAGGTAGGTCGATAACTTTTACTATGAGTGACATATCCTCAAAAGGCAGCTTTCTTCCTGTATAAATACCTAGGTATAGATGCTCGAATGACCAACTTCAAGGGTGTTAGTCACGTGATGTAACCCCTTATTTTAGGTAGGTAGAAGCCTTCAGGGGTCCTTCGACCCTTTCCCCTGTGGAAGGACTGCCTATCACAAGCATCTCGAAATTAGAATGCGACTCCATCTGTGCCCCACTTCTGCGGTAGGGCGCAAGCAATCTGGAGACAATCTTCTGGTCAGCTATTGTGAGCTTTGAGCGAATGGCTCTGTTCATGCTTGCAGTCGGACGGTAGCCCGGATCAAACACGATTATGTTCTTAGATCCATCTTGGCGTTGCTCAAGCCCGACGATTACCATTGAATGGCCGGGAATCTGAAGGTATATCGGGCCCAGTCTGGTTTGCCTGACTTTTGCGTTCCCATCTACAAAACTCGCGGTGGAGGAGAAATATCGCTCGACGGCGTCGATAAGAGAGGTCCATGCCGTGCAGCCATCAGCATCTGAGGCAAAAACGCGGGCCTGGCATGGGACTTGAAGATACTTGAAGATGGTGCGAGCCTGTTGGAATGAGCAAGGAGTGAACACTGATGTTGGGATGTGATGTTGATACTCACTTCCGCGGTCCCCACCCACTTCCTGGTCCCATAGACTGGTCCCACGCATTCGCGGTCCGCACTGCTGATGCCATGATCCCAAGACTTTTCTACAAGCTCTTGCAAATCTGTTATAGTAGGCATACCTTCAAAGTGTTGGTTGCCTGAAAGCCCAGTGTCACGGGCATACGAAACAAGCATCTGAATGCTGCGATAGCCACAGAAATATGGGCCTTCTCGATGAGACCGGCTCACATACTGTACAGATGGATCGCTGAGGTAGACGTATTTTACCGAGTCATCTGTGTTGCAAAGTTCTGAGATGATTTCGATTTGACCGTGGGAGGTTACACCGCAGTCTTTCGAGGACAAATATTTCAGAAGCCAACTTGGCATTCTCTCTTCTTTTGCATGTCGCCCGAGTTGGATTTCCTAACAACCCGTGTAAGTTGGCCCTTCATAAGAACTATTCCTTGTTCCGCTGACGTACCGGACGTGGACTAGACGATTGGTCTCGGTTTGGAACGTGAGCTCCACCTGCAGCCACGAATTGCGACCACTTCATGGCTAATCCTTACATGTTTGATGAGACACAGTTGGGGGCCCTTTTCGAGATGAAAGTTTGCAGAGATTTCTTAATGAAAGCTTGATGCCAAAAGTTGAGGATTGGCCCAGGGGGGTCGGAGACTCGAGAGACGCGGTCGCCGCCAGGCAGTGTGAAAGGATTAAGATGCGAAATTTCAAGACACGGTGGACGCCTGCCGAATTGCGCATCCAAGTGTCAGTGGGGTATATTTCTTCCTCGGTGAGGCTCCTAGAACATCGAGCACCTTGGAATGCAGAGTCCGCGGATGCTGTGCGGCTAGGCCCGGGATGACGTTGGCCCTGCAGGAAATGCTGAACGAGGTTATCTCGCTCCAACCACAGTCGGATACTGTAGATCTCAAAACAGGAAATAACTTGAACCCTAACCCAGGAATACAAACCCAATTCGTTCTGGTTATATGATTTTCTTGTATCCAAGTCTCGGGAGCTAAAAGGCTTGGCTACCTGGAAAAGCTTGACCAAAGCTTGACGCGTCCACGTACGTACCCCCAATGCCTTACTGATCTGTAGGTCAGCGCAAAATGGACAGCTGCGGACATCCTCGAAGAAAACTCATGCATGACGTGGAGTGTGTCTGGCGGGCGTGAAGTCGCTTCCGGCGCTTCCTGCGGCGGTCGAAACCTGCTGAAGGTAAGATATTAAGGAATCAGTTGTATTACTTTGCAGTACTGTCGTCAGTCAAAGTTTAGTGAATCTTGCTAGACGAATTGACCGTACGAGAGCAAGCTTTGTTACTGCGTTGTTCACTTGATTTACTCGTATCTTCCCACATCAAATTTCTTGAACCTCCAGTCTCGAGCAATTGCTCCTTCACCTACCTCAGAGATGTCCATTCAAGAGCCCTCAACGGCGCATACTGCACCAGCACCAAAGCACCAAATTGTCGCCGACCAGCCCGTAAGTCTTTTGGAGACTTCAGTCTCGGATGAGGTAACATGTTTTTTCAACTAACTCGTCAACTAGTCGGCTTCCAAAATCAGCATGGAGCAATTTCGCAACGGCGCTGAAATCGAGCCAGAGCACGAGCCGAAGCTCTCGATGCGTGGCGGAGGAATCATCGGGGACTGCTGGGATGCCTTTGTCTGTTTTGAATGCTGCAAAGGTTGTTGCGAGTGTTGCTGCTAGATGGAGGCATTGGAGCGTCAGAAACTTCGACTGCAAGTCGTCAATTGCCATGCGCAGGGCATCAAGAAGCACAGTGGGGGGAACTGTCTCGGATGAAATTGATGGCTATCCACATCTCATGAGGATTGCATCAGGGATGGAGAACTGAGCCCGCGTCCCACTCCCTCGCCGCTGAGAGGAGTCGGTGTCGGGACACGGAGGCAAAATTATCCGAGAGTCAATTTGAACCACGCGTCCGCGTGTCCCTACTCCGCAGCCTCAATTACAACCCTTCGCACCTTCAGAGTCAATCGCGTTCTCTTTCGCTTTCGTGCGATCATCCGCATGTCGTCTTCAAAGGGATGAGTTCTGCAAGCCCCGCTTAGAAGTCGGCATGTATTGCCGGTGCTGAACTCGTTATCAGCCGGATCATCCACTCACGAAACAAGAAACTCTGCTGCCTAGTTATGCTCCAAATTGCTTCCTAACGGATAACAAGAGTCGAGGTAATTGTTGATGTTTGATGTTTCTTTCCAGTTCCTTTTACCTCAAGCTGGATTTTATTTCTATATTGTCGGCAGTGCAGCACAGCAAGGGGCTTGACGACATTCCTGGCAAACGTAACAATCCTTTTTAAAAGGCATACAAAATCACATTCCCGATACATTCCTATTAGACTAACCTTCGGACAGACTTTCAAAATGCCTTCGACCCCAGCTCGCGACGCTGACTCCCAATGGACCGGTCCTTCCACTGGCCACATGCTCCGCACCCATACCCTCGCCGCAGAGACAATTGCCCGAGCATACGACTCCTGGCCCATTTTCGACGCCCAAAATCTAGATTACCTCGAACGCTGGGTCAGAGATCCGTCTTCGGAGAACCGCCAACTGCTGCTGGAAGAGAAGGGCATTGTTGATGAAGCGGGAGCGAAACCCGGCTCTGCGGCGTTAGAGCAAGGGAATTTGGTTGGATTGTGCATTGCGCGACATGGGAGCGACGACGAAGCTCTTACAGGAGAAGAGATTCAGACACTCAGAACATGGTTTGAAGAAGAAGGGGACAGGATTCCTCGATGGTAATCCTGACAACGATATCCGCAAAAGAAGTAACACAGAGAAGATTCGAACAGATGGCTGAAAGCTACCGCGCAGCACTGGCGAGCAGTTGTTTCTTGGTATCTTTCATATGCTTGAAAGCCGTTAGTCGCCTTCTTGCGTTTCTTGGGCTTGAAGAAACCACCCTCGACAAAACCATGCTCTTGGATTTGGATCTTCTTTCAAATACCCAATCCGGAGACAGTTAGATGGAAATGAAAGAAAGAACTATCCCAACTGCAATCCGTCTCGGAGTACCCTGTTGCCAAGTTGCAGTTACAACTTCACCGGGAGGGAGATCCTGCAAGTTCGGTCATCGCCTTTCATCGATATGCAACGAATTTCTTTTTCCCACCGTCTAAGAGTTGAATACTAGTTCGCTTTTGAGCGATTGCTCCATGGGGGATTGGTACAGATCTTACAGCACCAGTCTGCAAGACCATGGGATTTCTTCTTCCGGCCATTTTGGAGTGTTTTTCCGGCATCCGGATGATCTCTTTTCATGACAGTCCAGAAGTTTAAGGGTTCACCGGAGTTTGAATTACTAGCAGAGCTAGATGGAGCGATTGACGACATATTGCAGCACTGAATTGATTAAATGAATGTATGTTGAAGCATGACAGTGTTGATAGATTTGAGCTTGCAGGACTTTTTCGGCCAAGACAATGCCAAGGCCGTTAAAAACGATATATCGATATTAGTGGCTGTCTAAAATGGTTAATCGATAACCACTTATCCAAAAATCTAATATCGATATCGATATTATCGATTTTAACCATTTTAACAATAATTGTTTGCCCAGGTATGCCGCTGTCGATGGTGACAGTGGAGCCTCTGTATGTCTTTGGATTCGTGTTGGTTGTCTTGTTCTTGATTCAAAAGGGGGCTATCGAAGTGTATATACAAAGAGGACGGAGAGTGATGTGGCGCGAGCTAGCTCACGCCACACTGCTTGGTACTGTGATAACCAATACACGTGATTCCCATTGAATAGTTACCGACACCATCACTTTTCTTGTGGATGGATATTATAGTGTTGGTAGCTACTCAACTAAAAGTTTGCGGATACCCTGGGTACACTCAAGGCAATGGTTGCATCTATGCTGTTAGAAATGGTCTACCTCACTTCATTTCATGAGATAGCTGAATGAGGCAATGAAATCCCTTTATACTCAACTTCGAATCTACATTCCATTCTAAGATGGCATTCCACAAGTGCATTCCTTTTACGAACCTCATTTCATTCCAAAGTACTACTCTAAACATCAGATCCGAGATATTTAAAGAATAACTTAATATCTTCGATTGGATACCTTGAATCGCAACAAAATGGATGGAAAAACTCAAATATCATGCGATTGGATATCGTGAAACGTACGTTTTCGATAATATACTAGGCTCTGAAGGCTGCTGTCCACCCTCTAGGAATATTATTCCTAGCTGAGTATACTGGATCCCGGCAGTTGGATACTGCAAAAAGTCCAAATATGCGGAGAGAATCTTAAGATTCCTACGTAATTATCTCTCCCTTAAATTTCTAAAATCTCTTATATTCGAAAATCTGGACCGGAAATAGGGGCAAAACCCGGGTTTTCAGGGGCTTCAATTTCGAATTGTTAAGGTTCTCCCAGAGTACTATCCGGAGTTGAGCTGCTGAACAAGTTTATAACTATACGTCTAACAGATATTCAATAAGGCTTTACATTCTCCAGGAAGGATGGGGTACACGGAGCCTCCGGAGATCCTCCGCTTGGAATTCCAAAATCCAGCTATTTTGGATATCCGGAGAACAGATCAAACCCTTAGATTACCAAAATCGCCAATTTTTGGATATCTACAATATCCATCTCTCACTTGGATTCCTGAAATTCGGCATCTTTGAATATCTGGAGAGAAAAACAAGGGTAAAACCCCTTTTTCAGGGGCTTTGACTTCGAATTTTCAAGATTCAAAGTTGCATTTTTCAATGTCCAAACCGTTTTCAAATTGCGGTCCACCCATATTTTTGGCAATGATGAGTATCTTACTGTACATCCGGAGGTGTGCGAGACGAGAATCTTGCAAGACCACAATACACAAATATATCTTTCACCAAAGCCACACCTTGGGAAACTACCCCATGCAGCAAGAGCCCGCCGGATCAGGAAACCTCGCCATTCAGTTCCTACCAATGGCCAGCATTGACTCTAAAGCCTGCTCCAGCTGTTGTTTGACGTCTTCCTTCACGTCTTCGCTGTCCTTCAAGGCCGCAACACGCTCGTTCCAGAACTCCCATCTGCCCTTGCTTAGTCCACCCCCGCCTTTCCAAAGCCCGTCTTCCACCGGCTCGCCATAGCCGTCTTTGAACCATAATGCCATGATCTGCTCGCTGTTCGTCCCTTCAGGGACCTCCAGGATGCGTCCATGGATAGCTTTGCTCGCGTGAATGAACCATTGGGCAGCGGCCGGGACGACAACTTCCAAGTTTGGCTCTTCCTTCTCCAAAGCCTGGACAATGCTATCGAAAGCACCGTCCAAGACCACGCCGTTGCAGTTCACCGGTGAGACAGGCGAGGAAGCCAACCGGGCGGAGAATTGTGTTGCGGCCGGCCAGCGGTTTGCTGTGTTGAGTCGCTTTATGGAGCCAAATACTCCGACTTCGAGTACTGAGAGACAGAACGTGAGCACATGGCTTTCTACATAGAAGGTGTGGTGGGGGATTTGGCTCACAGTTGTAGGTGTCCATCCACACGTGATCCCACCGCGGCAGCTTCTTCCACACATCTCCTTGGGAGAGTTCGACATAATCGTCACCCTCGCCACCAGGCAATTCCAGCTCGGGCAGTTGTGTGATTGCTTCCAACAAGTCGACGATGCGTGGTTGTATCGCCGGGCTCTCGAGCGCGGCCTCGATGAGAAACGTCCAAAGGCAGAAGAGTTGCTCATCAACTTCGCGGAGACAGCTTGCATCTGTGATGGGCTGGGTAATCTTTACGGCTTCATCATGCGGCTTCCCGGTACCCAAGGGCTCTTTGACATAGTCTTTGAAGGTGTTGATTTGCTTCTGTTTGACGCTATGCCAGCCAGGTTCTTCAGGAGTAGCGTTCGCGGTAGCCTCGTCGGCTTGATCGAGGTATTTCTGAAAGAATTCCTCGTTCATTTTCATCTAATGACTCCAGTGAAGGTGGTTTGACGTGAACATGTGTATGTCGTTTATTGCGAGAGACGTTGGAATTATGCCGAGTGCATCTTCCCTGCGACCAACCAGGGTAGCGAGGGTGTGCTCTGATTGGTCAATTTGGAGGAGCACCTTTATATCATGATCAAGAATCATCAGTACCTAATTTTGCTACCGGGATGCACTTTCTTTGCGTCGAGATTCAGTATTGTTTGAGAAAGTATTTCTCGTGCGTCTTTTGCAGGAAGGTGGTGGAATGGGCTTGTTGCAGTTTCTCATTTTCTATTTTACATGCACGATGCCATCGAGATTGAAGAGCAAAGGTTCGGGGCAAGCTGCAGGTGCGTTGATCTAGAGACGAATGGCGGGCATACCACATCCCTACTTTGAATATGAGAGTGTTCTGTGATAGTTGACGTCCACAATGAACAAAATAGCAGCAATTCGCACAGCGTTCAAGTCCACGAGATTGGTTCCGTTTCCTCCACAACTGTATTGGGTGCAAAAGAGCTGTGCTGTCCTGATCTGGGCTCATTCTGTGGTACCAGCAGCTCTGCTTGCAAGCCATCAAAGCAACACGATCAGAGAGCCGAGTCCTTCGCCAAGGGGTAGCCGAGGACCACGAAAGTGATAACCATTTCTCGTCCCCCTCACCCTACACTGAGGCATAGAATAGTGCAATTAGGCCTTGTGATACCACGATTCATCCGAGCTTTCGTCCTGATCCGTACGTCTTCTCCCAAGAACGACCTTCGGGTGATGACTGGAGAGGTGCTTGCGAGGTGCGAGGGCTGGGCTGACACCATGTCCCGTCTCGCTTACGGTACCCTTCTGCAAGCAAAAGAGACCGTATTAGCGCCTGCATCACGCATCTTGATCGCTGCCTTCTTCGTCATCCTCACCTTCAACCTCCACTCTCTTCCCTTCCACAGCTTTCTCTAGCTCTGGGACCAGAGAGTCCATGTAGTCTCGATCTCGTCCCACCAGTGTAACCACATTTCTCTTCTTTCCCCACCGAGGGTAGCTTCCGACCTTGATCCCTTTCGACTCGACTTTGGCGGCGAGTTCGGTGAGACAGGCTGCGACCTCGCTCTCTGGCTGGGGCGTGGAGATGATGATCCTGTAGACGCCTTTACCTTCAGGGTCAGCCAGACGTGGGATCATCCCTGGCTTGAGGCCCTCAAGGAGCTTCTCAAATAGCCGTGGGACGCCGGGGAGGATGTGGATGTTGCCATTGACGACACTCACGGGAACCCAGAGGTCATCTGCTACGAAAAGAACCTGCGAATCCATGTCTTTACTCTTGTCAATCGGCAGTTCGATCATGCGCTTCTTGGCTGCGAGAGCAGGTGAGTCCACATCCCAAGAGAAGTTTGGCTGACTCTTGTGCGGATTGGAGAGTTTCTTCATCTTTGCAAAAGCTTCATCGTGGAGGACCAGAGGAAGAGAGAACGCGGCGGCTATAGATTGGTATGTTATGTCATCGTGTCTTGAATGGAATGGTCAGCCAGGACTCGAAAGCATCAAGGAGCGTGTCAATACTTACGTAGGACCGATTCCACCCGAAGTCACAACAAAGTCATAGTTTTGGGACATTCGTCGGCAAGCTTCAACAATTTCACCTTCATCATCTGCAATGACCTCAATTCTTTTCAGATTGATGCCTAAAGAGAAGCAGAATTTGGCAAAGTATGCTGAATTGGTGTCGGTTGTCTGCACGTCTTTAGCATGGGCACTTGTTGGATCATAGATTGATTTTACCTTCCCACCAAGGACTTCATCTCCTATTATGATACATCCAGCAGTGTGTATCATGCTTTGGTTACTGGCCATGGTCGACGGGTGAAAGGAAGACTGCCGTTGGCGGTTATTTGACAGCCCAGGATGGCTGATTGAAGCAGCAGAGCGATGAGCGTAATTTGGGAGCGGACGGGTCAAATGACGGGCAAGCTGATTCAGGCGGCCAAACATGGAATTATCTGTGTTTCTGTAGGTTCTGTGCCATTGAAGCACACTTGAGCAGTGCAGTAATGAAGCCGACGTCGACTACGACATCATCGACAGCACGAGTCATGCAACAATTGATCTACCACGTGAGCTGCTGTCAGATGAGGTCGAAAGACGACAAAAACAGCTATCTGACGCCAACGATCGGTTTGCAAGACGTCTCAAAAACCAGATCAGAGCCTTCGAGCTTCCTTGGCCGCTGCTCACTGCAACTCCACATTCATCCAGAACAGGGGCGAAAGTCACATGACAGTCCGTCTCGAAGTGAGATCGGAGCAGAGGACGCCAAGCCCCACCCGACCGCCCAATCTGAGTGCCAACTCCAACATCTCCGCCGACCTGACCTCCCAGTCCCTACGACCGACTACGGTACCTGCGCTCCACTCTCCACTCCACAACCCTCCACCGCGCAACAATGGCACTTCTCCGGACAGGCCGTGTCGCCCCTTCGCTCCGACACATTTCCCGCTCCCAACACGCTCATACCTCGCGCCGAAACCTCTCCTCCACACCACAGTTCCGCTCATCACACGAAAGCCATTACGATCCTCCCGGCGGCTGGCTATGGGGTATTCCACCAGGGCAAAAGTACCAAAAGGAAGGGTGGGAGACAATGTTTTACTGGGGCTTCTGCGGGAGTATGGGACTCGCAACAGTGGCGTATTGCTACAAGCCGGATACAAGGTACGGATTGCTATGGCCGGCGGAGTTCCTGGTATACTGACTTCCATGTAGCATACAGACATGGGCCCTTGAGGAAGCACGGAGGCGATTGGAAGCAGAGGGAATACTTTCGGACCCGGACAGCACACAGTCGAAGTAGGAGTTTGGGCTGTTGTAGGGTTTCATTAGGGATGAGTAGAGCTGGAGGAATCCATTTAGTCAACTATCCACAAGAAGCAACGGCCTATAGATACGGTGTGCATGCTGGCATTTTCATCGACCGACGGAAGCGAATCAGGCCCTCTTTGGATGACCTGGTCGCATTAATTGCATTCAATCCGCACATACATTTCCCACTATTTTCTCCCAGTCTGTTCTTGGCTGAGTGCCTTCTTTGTTGAAGTCGAGGAACTGTGAAGCATTTCGTTCTATAAACGGGATGATGATACCCCTCGAACTGTTTTTCTACACATTTGATTCAATGCAGCAAGATCTTCAACTGAGCTACCGCCACCGTCTTTTCTGCCTTTTCGATGTGTCAAGTCTCAGACGTCAGGTGATGTCCTATTGTTCTTAGACATTTTCCCGCTCGACTGAAGAGCTTTCTCTACACATTTCATAGACTGGCCAATTCTCTGTGCTCAAACCTCGGTTCCTTCTTCATCCCTCGCCGTTCAACCCATGGTCGAATTCTTAGCAAATGCGCGAAATTGTCAAGTGTTTGTACAGGCGTCTGTTTCCCTTTGCATCTGCTCCAATATTATCTGGAGACCACGGAAGGATTCGCCAACAGCGTGATATTCTTGTCTTGAAAGTTTGTATCACAATACTTCCCGTTGCGTCTACTGTGAAGAGGCTCATTCACCATCAAATGCTCCGGCTCATGTTCTAGACGGGAAAGATGCGGCTTCAAACCAGGACCTGAACATAGCTATCACAGCCTTCAAGCAGGGAAAAGAATCAGGATAGTTCCCCATACTCTCAAATCGGAACACCATGGATTTGTACAAAGCGTCCGAGAGGATGCTCTGGCTTACACTGCGGACTATATTGGGTTGTATGCGTTCAAAAGCCCACAAGTTGTTCTGGAGGCAATTTCCTAGGTGTATGTTGGTAGCAGTGAAGTGATCCTGCAGCAAGACTCCGATTCACAAGACTGCTTCCCTTGTGAATCGTTCTCTGCTTTCAAGTATTTTCCACTAGTTGTGTAGGTATGGCTCCGAGGTTGTCTCATAATTCGCCTTGATTGTGAGATCCTGTGTCTATGTTGTTTGGAGTTGCAGAAGATGCATAGCTCCGTGCTGTCATGCATGCATACAGCAGTGGATGCTTGAATTCATCGGACAGCAGATTGCGAACGCCTTGAGGTATGTAGCCATTTATTGAAAGTCAGGAAGGAGAGAGACTCTTGAATTACCCCCGGAGCCCTCTAGCACATACGTACCTATTTTCCTAAATGGTGGAGCTTTCCCTTGTTGAACTGATCACCTGAGTGCCCGAAGAATAGCTGCACCCGAGGGTCATCGTTTGCTTTTTCAAGTATCTTATCTTTATCCGACTTCTGCCTCCGAAACCTGAGTCCTTAGCTCCGAGCTATCATATCTGCACCAGCCGCCAACCCTAGCTCTTAACTCCGAAGCCCAAACTATTAACTCCGAATGGTCACATCTGCACCAGTCGCCAACCGTAAAATTCTTCCAATCAACACTGCAATTCCTCGAAAGCTGCACCTCAAAACAATGAGCGTCCACAAGCACCAGCACCTGGTAAATTACTTTGGATCTTTTGACAACAATCTTCCCCATCTGCTAACACATATTCGAAACCCAAGCCGATTGATGACAAGATGTTCGAACTCTCAGAGCGTCCCGCCGATGCCATCTCCAAAGTCAAGTTCGCGCCGAACTCTCCAACGCGTCTGCTCGTCGCATCTTGGGACCAAAATGTCTACCAGTACGAGCTTGGAGACAACACGTCAAAACTCGTGCGCAAGTTCAAGCATCGCTCCGCAGTTTTGGATGTCTGCTTTGGAGAGAACGACCACGAGGCATTCACTGCGGGTCTGGATTGGAGGGTGAGCAGGTAAGTCCTATTCAGAGATGGTCATAGACAAACAAAAGTATTTAACTCAACAACCTGTAGGCTTGACCTTGCCACCGGCAAGATGACGACCGTCTCTACGCATGAAGCTGGCGTCAAGTCTGTGGTCTACTGCCAGCAGCTCTCAATGCTCGTCTCCGCCGCATTCGACCAGACCCTTCACGTCCACTTCCCCAAAAACCCGGTGCACGAGCCTGCGATCGTCGAACTCCCTTCCAAGCCCTTCGCCCTGTGCCTATCTCCCACCAAACTCGTCGTAGCAATGGCCTCTCGCGACGTCAATATCTACGATCTGAAGGCAATGGCTATGCTCACGTCTGCGGCTTCCAACACTCAACCCAACAAAGTCGAGATGGAACCCTGGCAGCGGCGTGAGTCGGCTATGAAGTTCCAGGTTCGTGCTGTGGCCTGCATGCCAGACGATGCTGGCTTTGCTTCAAGCAGCATCGAGGGCCGGGTTGCCGTTGAGTGGTTTGGCGAAGAGGAGGAGCACAAGAAGTACGCCTTCAAGCACCATCGGCAGACTGTCGACGAAGTCGAGATCGTCTATCCTATCAACGCGCTCGTCTTCCACACAACACATGGCACTACGTTTGCGAGTGGCGGCGCAGACGGTACGGTCGCCCTGTGGGATTCGGTTGTGAAGAAGCGCCTGAACAAGTACGACTTCACGGCCAGCGTCGCGGACATCGATTTCAACTCGGGCGGAGACCTTATGGCTGTCGGCGTCTGTTCGGGATTCGACGAAGGCCAGGAAGGCGAGGTCGAAGGGATCAACGTCTTCATCCGCAAAATGTCAGACGAGGACATCAAGGGGAAGAGCAGCAAGTGAGCGGGTTGATGGTCGAGGGAAGCGTTTTCTGGCGCTTGTACCCAAAAGAAGGACCGTCGGCTGTTTGACTGGAGGCCGCCTTTGCATTTTCAAAAAGGAGTTCCGGGGAAAATGATACCACGGGCTTTCCGAGAGCAAAAGAGCAAAGTTTCGAGAGACGGTGTGCATCTAGACTAGATACCTATATCAGGTTCTATATTCTACTACCTATTTACCTACCACCTACCACCTACCACCTATACCTATATGATGTCCATGTGGTCGCGGCGTGTAACCGGGTGTTCTAGGATAGTCCTGGCTGTGTTGATTACTCTGAGTCTGGAAGCAATAACATGGGAATATGTCAATACTAACCCAACACAAAGAAGTCTTTGCTTGATCTGGTGGACATTTTTGCCTTTACTGTTGATGCCGCATGCCGCAGTCGGCGCGGTGGCGGGAAGCAGCCAATGACCAATCGAGGATTGCGTGATCAGCAGCAACGGATAATTTTCAATCGACTCGTCAACCTTTACACTTGGCCTTGGACTTGACTTCAAGCTTGCAATTGCCGCCGCATCCACGATCGCTTCTCTTCTTCACTGACAGAGGACGAATCCCTCCAGCGACTCCTTCTCCTGCAGCTCCAGCTCGAAACCAAACATGGCCGCGAACCAGATCACTTCAGCCGGCCAAGCAGGTACGATCCTCCACACTCTACCCCACATGCGCCCTGTGTCTGTCGGGTAGTGTCCCCAAATAGCAAAAGTTAACACCTGGAAAAGTCGCGAAAATCGCATATCTGGCCAGCGATGTTATAATCTCTGTGCAGCCGTCGCTCGCCACCGACTCTGAGTTCTCCTCCCATCTCCGTTCCAGTGCTGCCAGCAACACAACCGGCGTCGTCGCAAAGGGAATCCCAGAGGTATGTTGGGGAAACAGAGCTCGTTCAACTCTAGGAAACTGACAGTCGTCCAGATAATACCAGTAAAGCATAATGCGGACCCTCTCCTCTCCGTCTTCCACCCCATACGCCGTGGGAAACTCGTCTCCGTGACCACGACCTCATCCATCCTCCTCAAATCAATCCCGCACCTCTACAAACTCGCTCAGTACCCCGTCGTCTTGCACGTTGCTCTCTCTCCCTCCGAATATCCAGACTACTCCGATATAACAGCCATACGGCAATGCGGCTTCACCTTCTTGCAGTCGGAAGACATACAGGAGGTGCAAGACCTGGCACTTTCAGCGCATGCCTTGGCTATCAAGTCTGGCAAAGGTGTCATTCACTTTTTTGACAGCGCGAACATTGCCCGAGACAACCCAATCCCCTTCGGAAGCAAGGAATTGGTCCAGAACATCCTTGATTTAGAGGCAGTAAGGTCTTTCCAACGTACTATCAGTGAAGAGACGAGCTTGTATGCGAATGATGGACGAACCGCGACCATGACTGTTGCGGGAAGCCAGGCAGGCATTGTGTCAGGGGAAGCGACAGGCAGGGTTAGTCCTGCAGAGACGAAGGCGTTGCCACCAGGGACTCAGGACACTTCGTCTGTCGGATCGTCCAGGAGGGAAAGCAGCCTAGATAGTGGAGCAGCATCGGCTTCGTCGGCGACTTCAGTCGAATCTGTTGCCAGCAAATCCATCACCTCGGACGATATCTACATATTCATCAATCAGATATGGGCAAACATACGAGATGCCACGGGGAGGAGCTACGAGGCGTTCCATTACTCTGGTCCTCAGGCCCCTGAAGCTGCTCTTTTTATCTTCGGATCAGACCCGGCACAGTTCAGTCAAGAGATCGAGGCAGCGCCAGCTGGCGACCGCTTTCTCAAAGCTGGCATTGTCACAGCGAAGCTCTACAGGCCGTGGCTTGGCTCGCAGCTCGCAGGTGTCATTCCCAGGTCTGTCAAAAAAATCGCCGTGCTGGAACAAGTTCGAAGGAAAACCACAAAATGGGGACCGCTGCTACTGGATCTTCTGATGTCTCTGAAAGCTGCAGGTGGAGCTTCCCCTGCAGTTGTTGGATATCAGTTGGGCTACCTCGAACCGGCGACAGTGAAGCAGGCGCTTCGTGGAGTGATGCAAAATCTGCTGTCGGATGCCCCCATCCAGAACCTGCAGATTGGTCTTCCCGAGGGTCCCAAGATCACAGCTGGAGATCATAAACTTATGCAACCTGATGTTGAGAACGCCTATATGAAAGTCCTTAGACAACTTTTTGGAGACCGCCTCTACATTGCGAACCAGCTAGGAGCCTCCAACGCAGGAGTGTCCGCCGAAATTGCCTCTAGCCCCGAGTATGGCTTTGGCTCTCTCCTCGCGCGATCTGAACACAGGAAAAGGTTCGTCGATGAAGTGCAAGCTGCTGCGAAATCCACCGATTTCATCACGAACAATCCACAGACCTGGCTCTCAAAGTGGGCTCTTGCCGCTGGAGATGCTTCGAAGGCAAACTCTCTCGCAGAACATGTGATTGCACGACTTTCTACTGATGGCTCGCCTGCTGCGTCCAAGCTGTTGTCGAACAAGGCACTCTTTTACAAAGAAGCCCAATGGCTAATAGGCTCCGATGCTTGGGCTTACGACCTTGGAAATTCCGGGGTTCATCACGTTATTGCTTCAGGTGCAAACGTCAACATGTTGATCATCGATTCTCAGCCGTACTCAGAGCGGTCAACATCCGATGCCTCTCGAAGAAAGAAGGACATTGGGCTTTACGCGATGAACTTCGGCAATGCTTACGTGGCTTCTGTTGCCGTCTACAGCTCGTATACTCAGGTCTTGGAAGCTATGATCGAGGCCGAACAATTCGATGGCCCCGCTGTGGTCGTTGCTTACCTCCCATATGACAGCGAAAATGACTCACCCCTGAATATCCTGCAAGAGACGAAGAAGGCCGTGGATATAGGTTATTGGCCACTCTATCGATGGGATCCTCGAGGCGAAGAGAAGGGCGAAGAGAATTTCAAGCTGGACTCGGAGCGCATCAAGAAAGAACTCGAGGAATTCCTGAAGAGGGACAACTATCTCTCGCAAGTTATGAAGCGTCACCCTGAGTTCTCTCCCAGCTTGTCGGAGTCATATGGCTCAGAAGTGCGACAGCTGCAGAAGCGGAAGGCGAAAGATGCCTACAGCAAGCTACTCGAAGGTCTTCTCGGCGCACCATTGACCATACTTTTTGCTTCTGACAATGGCAATGCGGAAAACATGGCGAAGCGGATGGGCAATCGTGGTAAAGCTCGAGGTTTGAAGACCATGGTGATGGCAATGGATGACTATCCGCTGGAAGACCTCTCAGGCGAAGAGAACGTCGTCTGCATTACTAGTACTGCTGGCCAGGGCGAATTTCCTCAGAATGGCCATGCATTCTGGGAAGGAGTCAAAAATTCCACAGACATCGACTTGGCGACAGTCAACTTTGCAGTCTTCGCTCTTGGAGACAGCCACTACTGGCCCAGGAAGGAGGACAAGATTTATTACAACAAGCCCGGAAAGGATCTCCATGCAAGGCTCCTTGCGCTTGGCGGAAATGCCATGACAGATTGCGGTCTTGGAGATGATCAAGATCCAGATGCATATCAGACTGGTTACGCTGAATGGGAGCCAAAGCTGTGGCAAGCGCTTGGTGTGGACAAAGTCGAGGGACTTCCAGAGGAGCCGCCGCCATTGACCAACGAAGATATCAAGATCGAGTCCAACTTTCTTCGGGGAACCATCGCAGAAGGCCTCGAGGATACCTCCACCGGCGCAATCTCTGCCAGCGACCAACAGCTAACAAAGTTCCACGGCACGTACATGCAAGACGATCGTGACCTGAGAGACGAACGCAAAGCCCAAGGCCTTGAGCCGGCTTACTCTTTCATGATCAGATGTCGTCTGCCCGGTGGTGTGGCGACCCCTGAACAGTGGTTGAGGATGGATGAAATCAGCACAAACCTCGGCAACGAGACCATGAAGCTGACGACACGACAAACCTTCCAGTTCCATGGCGTTGTCAAGGGTAAACTGCGACCCGCCATGCAGGCCATCAACAAGGCTCTCATGACGACCATCGCAGCTTGTGGAGACGTCAACCGCAACGTCATGTGCAGTAGCCTTCCTCAACACTCTCAGTACCACGCGGACGTGCATGCAGTATCACAGAAGATCAGCGACCACCTGCTGCCTTCCACAACCGCGTACCACGAGATCTGGCTCAAGGAAGATGACGGCAAGAAGACCCAAGTCGCTGGTGATGCAGTCGTCGACCATGAACCTCTCTACGGCCCCACGTATCTCCCACGAAAATTCAAAATCACGATTGGCATCCCCCCCCACAACGATACTGACGTCTATGCTCACGACATTGGTTTGATCGCCATCAAAGGCGCCGATGACCGTCTGGAAGGATTCAACGTTCTTGCTGGCGGTGGTATGGGCGTTACTCACAATAATAAAAAGACGTACCCTAGGACCGGCAGCATGCTGGGATATGTGCCCAAAGAAAAAGTCCACTTCGCCTGCGAAAAGATCATGCTCGTGCAGCGCGATCACGGCGACCGAAAGAACCGTAAGCACGCAAGGCTAAAGTACACCATCGATGACATGGGCGAGGACGTGTTCAAAGGGAAAGTGGAGGACATCTGGGCCGAAAAGTTCCAAGATCCGCGACCCTTCAAGTTCGAAAGCAACATTGACACTTTTGGCTGGCAGAAGGACGAGAACGGACTCCACCATTTCACCCTTTTCATCGAAAATGGTCGTATTGAGGACACGGCCGACTTCCCCATGAAGACTGGTCTTCGCGAAATTGCGAAGGTCCACACAGGCGAGTTCAGACTTACAGGGAACCAACATCTCATCCTGTCCAACGTGTCCGATGCGGATCTGCCGAGAATGAAGGAAATGCTCAAGAAGTACAAACTGGACAATACAAATTTCTCCGGCCTGCGACTGAGCTCGAGCGCGTGTGTCGCATTCCCCACATGTGGTCTCGCAATGGCCGAGTCGGAGCGCTACCTCCCCGAGCTGATCACCAAGCTCGAGGGCGTAATCGAAGAGAACGGTATGCGACAGGACAGTATCGTCATGCGTATGACCGGATGTCCCAATGGTTGCGCGCGTCCATGGCTCGCTGAAGTCGCTTTTGTCGGCAAGGCCTTCGGAGCGTACAACATGTACCTTGGTGGCGGATACCACGGACAGCGACTCAACAAGCTGTATCGCAGTAGCATCAAGGAGGAGGAGATCCTCGAGATCATGAAGCCGCTGCTGAAGAGGTATAGCCTTGAGAGAAAGGACGGTGAGCGGTTCGGCGATTTTTGCATCAGGGCTGGGGTCATCAAGGAGACTACCATGGGGAAGACTTTCCATGAGGATGTGAGTGCTTGCTTTTCCAACCCTTGATAACGTGAAGATTACTGACTTGGTGTTGCAGACTGCTGAATTGGAATCCGAGGAGGAATAGCTGATGCGGGCGATATGACTGACGGCTATGATCTAATGCATTTTTCATATCCGGGAGGGGGGGAAGAGGGGGGCACATTCATTCAGTCTCCATTTGCATCTGAAGCGATCTGGGGGGTTTATCATCTGTTCGTTTTTTGCATCGGAGTGGGGTTTGCCTTTTCTTTCATATTCATGAGTACTGTACAAATCATTTGATCTCGCCAGTATATTGCTGTCTTTGTCTTTGATCTGAAGCATGATCATGGACATTGTGATTAACTTCCGGAAATGATAACAGGTCTGAACTTCACGAGAGCTTTCAAGACCTCTCAGACAGAAAAATGATAATGTATTCAAGCAATGTATTAAACGCTATAAGTGCGAGGAGACGATCTCCACATGGTATATAACAGGATCCAAAAAAACGCCTCGCAGCCCCATTATGTATGCTCGTACGACCGCACCAGCAACTTAGTACATGCACACAACATCAATCTCCCCCCATTGACCCGAAAAGTAAATATCTACACAGAACTCCTCGCGGTATCACTCGTGAAATCCCTCCTCCTCTCCGGACTCTTCCCCTTCTCACTGCTGACCCTCCTACTCATGCCCAGTCGAGTCGGCCTCCTCTTCTTCCCGCTCTTGGCCCTCGCGACAGTCTTTCCAGAGTCAGCGGCACTTCCTTCCTCGCCGGCTCCGACACTCGACCCACCACCGCCGCCGGTTACGCCCTTCAACCCACGCACCTCCCGCAATACCTCCTTGAAGCCATCCTCGAGCATATTCATCCGTGCCAGCACAAGCTTACTCATGCGTCTGGCGTCTTCGTCCGAAGACTCGGATTCCTCTTCATCCTCTTCCTCAACATCATCCCACTTGCCCGCTCTCCGCTGCGGCGGCGGATGCTGCTGATGCTGATGCTGACGAGGACGAGAACTCCCACCACCCCCCTGCCGCCACCTCCTCTGGTCATCCTCAAACTGCCGCATGCGCGCCGCCATCTCAAACTGCGTCGAGAAGCTGGCGGGCATGCCGCTGATGGCGCCAATGTCGGGCCCGAAGCGGTTATCGCCGAGGTCGCTGGCGAGGTCGAGGGCGCGTGCGTTGAGGGAGGGACCCCGCCGCTGGTGTTGCTGGTCGAGGGCGAGGAAGCCGGCGAGGTTGGGGGCGGATTGGAGACCTCGGGGTGGCAGGATGGGTCGGGGTCGAGCGGTAGGTCCGGCGACGGGCGCTGCTGGGGCGAGTTTTGGGGTGCGTTGGCCCCGGGCCGGTGTCCGGGTGCCGCTCGTGGGACCGCCGCTTCCGCCGCCGCCACTGTTCTTTGCCGTTTGGGGACGTTGGCGGGGAGAGCTTGAAAGGGAGGGCGGTGTCTTTCGTCTTGAGGGCTCGGCGGCTGCGATCATCGGGTTGTAGAGAATCGTAGCTGTCGATGGGTGGCGCGTATGGTGCTTGCTCATGGGTCGCCGCTTGAGGGAGGAGGGCTTGCTTCCTGCATTCTGCCGGTGATCATGGATCGCAGATTCGTACGAGCTGGAAAGGTTAGTTTCTGCCTTGACAGCTGTTGACGGTCGTGGATGTCCCCTCTCGATCGGTTCACCGAGGAATTCAACCTCGGACTCGGTCAACCCACTCCTGTGGCCCGACTCATCTTCATCTTGCAGCTGACTGACACTCATTTGGTCTTCTGTTCCAACATCTTCATCCTCGATCTCATCAGTTGTCAAATAGCTATCGTCCTCGGCGCCCTCATCCGTAGGAGCCGCCAGATCTTCCATACTCTGGTCCAACTCACTCTCTTCCTCCTGGATGGGATGAAATGACGGTGAGCGCAAATACCGCACATCTTCAGGATCAGATACAGCTGACTTTGCTCCGTTCGATACGCGACGGTCGTGGGGCATGAGGTGCGTCGTCTTCGATCTCCCGATCCTGGGTCTCTTATTTTCCAGTCTGTCAACAATGGATCGCGGCTGTTCCACCGGAGGCGAAGCACCGCCTTCCTGTCCCATTCCCGTCATCCATTCATGCACAACGCCTCCGGTATTGCCCTCCTCCGCAGTCGATTCTCGGTGGATGCGCCCCGCAGAATCCTTAAAAGGCCGCCGGAAAACCTCGGCCAATGCACGGTCTTTATTAAATGTTGTCACAGATGGTTCTCGCATTCGTGGCTGCGGACTGTAATGATCCGAATTTCCGTGCAAAGCGAAGGCCGGCATCTTCGCGTGAGTGCGGCCCCGGCGTTCTATCAGCTCCACCGGCTCATGAATGAGGTGGGACAAAATAACGCGCTCGTATGCGAAGATAGAAAACAAGATTGGGATGTGTGTAATTTTGATGACCGTGCGGTTGATCTTGACGAAGTGACGGAAAGATACAAAGTATCTGGCAGGGGAAAGCAGCCATCCCAAGACGTTCGTTGGAGGAATGTACGAGAAGAGTGCGTCCGATTTGACCAGGGAGATGGTATTGACGGCGAAAAGGAACTGATGCTCGTCATTTGCGTTTTGAACAACCGCCATGAACGAATTCGTCAAGACGGTAATCAAAATAGTGACAATGAGAAAGTGACAGATGAAGAGGAACAGCGTCAAGATGGCCTTTCCAAGGAGGTTGTAGGTATCCCAGATCTCCCATGCAGCGGGAGTGAACCCCATCAGCATCTGGAAGAGTGCGTATGCAGCGCCTCCGGCGGTAAAATCAACCCCTGCGAATGATAGTGTAAATGCCACGAAGAAACCCGAACAGCATATGACGATGAGGATCAAGATTGCTACAAGATCCATGGCCATCATGCGGAAAGCTATGAGAAGTTGACTGAAATATCGGTAGTGGTCCAGCACGCTGAAGAGTCGCGGGAACAACAGAACTGCGGTCGATGCCAGAGTATCGTAGGCCATATTGGCGATGTATCGCTTCCGGACATCTGGCATCAAGATGCCATATAACCTCATCACGTAGTATGCGATCAACAGCATGAGGATGCCAATGTCAAATGCGTTCCACACGCTCATGATGTAGAGCCCAAATCCTTGTTCGCTGAAGCCGACGACTTCGTCAAGCATATAGCCTGCACTCCAGAACCAGAACACAACTTCCAAAGCTGTGATGTCCAACGAACGCTGGATTAGTACGGCAAGGAACAGTCCAAGCATCACAGCGAAGGAGATTGTGGAAAATATCTGGCGATATCGAGGAACGCGCAAACGAGATAGCTTGAAGAGTGACGAGTCGGAGGGATCGTACAAGGTGGCTGAGCGGCGGGAGTTTGGCTCTATCATGTTTTCTCTACGACTCTGACGGACGGGCGACTGGCTGTCCAGTGTTCCGTAGGCCCTTCTTCTCCGGGAATAGCCAGGTTGCCTCGACAAACGACGGTGCATGTTGTCGGCAGCAGAATGAAAGACAACCGAACCAGCCCAGATGGCTTCCAGCTGCTGCACCACCAGCGGGTGCGCGAGGAATTTCTTTGCCTGGGCGCGAATGGCGATCTCGATGGTGGATATGCGCGCATTGTGCTTTATCAGGTGTGCTGCAGGCGTAGCTGTACCGCTTCGAGGGTCCACGAAGCCTTGCAACGGATCGAAATCGTACGACAGAGCGTCAATCAACTCCCTCGTGCTAGTGTCCCTCAGCAGCCTCATAGCGAGTAGCTCACACATCATTGCTCTTGTTTTGCTGACACCGACGCTCCCAGGGTTCATGTGGCCTTCTTTCTGAAATTGGAGGTTGTTTGCCATGAGAGTGTACAGGGTTGCGCGGTTGAAGTGCGAGGCGAGGATCTCCTGCTGCAGTGGCTTGACGAGGAACTGGGAGATTTGCGGAGAGCGCAGTTGGTCCCACGAGAGAGTGGTTTCGCATCTTTGGATGACGAGGAGTCTGACGGCGTGGGTCATGTTATACACCGGGAGTTTGTCTGTTGGAGCATCCGGTTAGTGTAATCCTTCCCACGAGTAAATTCGGTCTAACTTACCCAGTATCTCGGCGGAGAAGATGGGCAACAGAGATTCTCCGCCATCTTCTCCTTCGTCCATCTGCTCTTCAAACGGGTACTCGTCGGTGCCATCGTGATAGGGGGCATCGTCAGGATCGTCGTAGTCGTTGTCGCGATTGTCAACGGACTTGTACGATGACTGTTGGGCGAACATGGGCGAGCGCTCGTTTGGAGAGGCATACGGTGAGGCTTCCAATGTTTGATGGCCTTTGCCTCTCCGGAGCAGTTTCCCCAGCATCTGGCTGATGAAATGAGGCGGATTCCGACAGCGGAGAACGAGGGTGTGGGCGCAATCAGGAGGATTCCGGGGTTTGTTTACTCTCGGTCATGGCTTGGGAGAGCAAGTGCCGTGGCGCATGGAGAGGGCGGGCAGGAGGGGCGATGAGGCTGTCCAAAGGAGTGACTGTGGGTGAGCAAAGGACGTCAATGATGCAGTGACACGGCCAGGGCTACAGCATGATCATGGGATGGCATAAGATATGTTGGGTAGGCCTAGCACTGCAGCAGCTTATCGTGCATCCTTATTTTCTGGGGAAGCTTCAAGCGCGAGCCAAGCGCGTCCTCCCGATGTTTGACAGCCGGGCTCCTGGCCAATCAGCAGTGCAGAACAGATGCATGTCCAAGATGGCAGATGGAATTTGCACAAATTGCATCCTGTCGACGCGGATGCGGAGTTCGCAGCACCGAGTGACCAGTTCGCCGTCGTATCAATGGCGATATGGAGGCTAGATAACTAATAACAAGTATAGGTGTAGCACCACCTGCAAGTTTCCACTGAACGATTGCTGGATATACCTGGTACCGAAGTCGGGCCTGGCTATCTGCTACTAAAAGTCTTGGGAAAAGGTGTGGTGGGTGGAAGTCTGGGCGACCAAGTCATGTGAGCGGCAGCACGTGGAAGCAGCCATAGAGTACTCGATGTCGCAGCACCGCCACAGAGATCGCATCTGGTGGCATCGCAAACAGGTACGCAGTATAATTCTTCCAACACCCGAATCACGTCCAATTTCGACGTGAAGCTTCGCCATTCAGTAAAACTGTAGATCGTAGAGGAGTCCAGGAGTAGCTTGAGAGTTTATTTCTTCTCTTGCTAACAAGGAATGGATGATTTCTTTGCGGTGGAAGTCGAAATTGTGTTTGTGGTTTGGTTCCATCCCCGTTCACCGCCCTCAGGTCCTGTGGCGGTGCGAGCTATTTTCTGCAGCCCTCATCGCTGCAGAAAAAAAGTTGAATCCTCGAGCCTGAAGCAAACTCTCTAACCACAACTCCAAACGGGAGCTTGTACCCTCTCTCAAACACTTTCGAATGCCACTTGCAGCTTCTCAGCTTCCCGCGTCTTCTACAGACCCACTCGCAAATGCTACAAGAAAACTCGACGCTGGACTCGACCGTTGACACACGACACTCCTTTTCAGCTCGCACACTTCCTCACTATACTCACTTTTTGCAGCAATAATGGCAGACATCAAAGAGCAGGCAACCACTATGGCTTTGGAGCTGGCAGACGGCGTCTTCTTCCGCGGAACCAGCTTTGGAGCTGAGAAAAGTGCTGCTGGCGAGCTGGTCTTCCAGACTGGCATGGTTGGATACCCCGAATCTATAACCGACCCTTCCTACCGCGGCCAGATACTCGTCGTCACCTTCCCACTTGTGGGCAACTACGGAGTGCCTTCTCGAGAGGAGAAGGATTCTCTGCTGCAGGATCTGCCCGCATACTTTGAATCTCGAGAAATACACATTGCTGCTTTGGTCATAGCTTCATACTCGGGAGAACAATACTCACATCATCTGGCCACCTCTTCGCTAGGAAAATGGTTGAAAGAGCAAGGAGTGCCGGCAATCTGCGGTGTGGACACCAGGGCATTGACCAAACGCATCAGAGAAGAAGGAAGCATGCTGGGCCGACTCATGCTGCCCAAGTTTACCGCCAATGGCACATCAAAACATCTAAATGGAGATTCCACAATGGTCAATGGCAGTGAGCCGGTACATTGGAGATCGGAATTCAACATAATACCCTGGGACAATCCGAACTCGAAGAATTTAGTTGCAGAAGGTAAATCTACTTTGGCACTGCTCACCCAACAGTCTGGTCCTGACTTCGAGCAGTTTCTATCAAGCAGCCAAAGACATACTCGCCTGAGCCATCCAAGGCCTTGAAGCACCCATCAGGTCGTGCTGTTCGCGTCATCTGTATCGATGTAGGTTTGAAATACAACCAACTTCGGTGTCTTGTATCTCGCGGACTTGAAGTTGAGGTGGTCCCTTGGGATTACGACTTTCCGCAACTCGCAAAGGACTATGATGGTCTCTTCATCTCAAATGGTCCAGGTGATCCTGCCATGATGGATGCGACTGTCAAGCATATATCCTCAATAATGCAAGAGCCACGAATTCCAATTTTTGGCATCTGTTTGGGGCATCAGCTTCTGGCTAGGGCCGCGGGTGCAAGTACTCTGAAAATGAAATTTGGCAACCGAGGACATAACATTCCCTGCACAAATCTCCTCTCTGGGCGCTGTTATATCACCTCACAAAACCACGGATTTGCTGTAGATACGAAAACGCTGAGGGGTGGCTGGGAAGAGCTCTTTGTTAACGCAAATGACGGTAGCAACGAGGGCATAAGGCACGCGAGTCGACCGTACTTCAGCGTTCAGTTCCACCCGGAACATGCACCGGGCCCGCAGGACACGGAGTTCCTCTTTGATGTCTTCATTGACACCATCAAAGACTGTATGAAGTCTCCTGCTGCTCTGTCTCAGCCCGTCAAATTCCCCGGTGGCAATATCGAAGACAACAGGAAATTGCATCCCAGAGTACAAGTCAAGAAAGCTTTGGTGCTTGGTAGCGGTGGTCTCAGTATTGGACAGGCAGGCGAATTTGACTACTCTGGGAGTCAAGCCATCAAAGCACTAAAGGAAGAGGGCATCTACACCGTCCTGATCAATCCCAACATCGCCACCATCCAGACCTCCAAAGGATTGGCTGACAAGGTGTACTTCCTTCCTGTCACCGCCGAGTTCGTGCGGAAAGTCATCAAGCATGAGCGCCCAGATGCAATTTACGTCACCTTCGGCGGACAGACAGCGCTGTCCGTGGGTATCCAACTCAAGGATGAGCTTGAAGCGCTTGGTGTCAAAGTTCTCGGAACGCCCATAGACACGATCATCACGACTGAGGACCGGGAATTATTTGCACGAAGCATGGAGTCCATCG
Source organism: Aulographum hederae CBS 113979 (assembly GCA_010015705.1). Classification (NCBI taxonomy): domain Eukaryota; kingdom Fungi; phylum Ascomycota; class Dothideomycetes; order Aulographales; family Aulographaceae; genus Aulographum; species Aulographum hederae. The sequence goes on from ML977164.1 coordinate 416,803, forward strand.
GTGAGAAGTGTGCCAAGTCTGCTTCGGCAAACAACGTCGAAGAAGCCATGCATGTCGTCAAAGACATTGGCTTCCCAGTCATTGTCCGGGCAGCATATGCACTTGGCGGTCTTGGAAGTGGTTTCGCCGAGGACGAAGCTCAGCTGCTGGATCTTTGTAATAAAGCATTTGCGGCAAGTCCGCAGGTCTTGATCGAACGCAGCATGAAAGGCTGGAAAGAGATCGAATACGAGGTTGTCCGTGATGCTCACGACAACTGCATCACGGTGTGCAACATGGAGAATTTCGATCCTCTCGGGATTCACACCGGTGATTCTATTGTTGTGGCGCCTTCGCAGACACTCTCCGATGAGGATTACAATATGCTCCGCACCACCGCGGTCAACGTCATCCGACATCTTGGTGTAGTGGGAGAGTGCAACATCCAGTATGCACTAAATCCCTTCTCACGAGAGTACTGCATCATCGAAGTCAACGCTCGTCTGTCTCGTTCCTCTGCGCTTGCTTCCAAGGCCACTGGGTATCCTCTCGCGTTTATCGCAGCAAAGCTAGGCCTTGGGATACCACTCAATGAAATTGCCAACTCAGTAACAAAAAGCACTTGCGCCTGCTTTGAACCATCTCTGGACTATGTCGTGGTCAAGATTCCGCGCTGGGATTTGAAGAAGTTTACCCGCGTCTCTACCCTCTTGGGATCATCTATGAAGAGCGTCGGAGAGGTGATGAGCATCGGAAGGACTTTTGAGGAAGCCATCCAGAAGGCCATTCGTTCTGTCGACATGCACAACATCGGGTTCAACTATGAAGAGAACGCCCTCATGTCTATTGATACCGAACTCCAGACACCTTCGGACCAGAGGATGTTTGCCCTGGCCAACGCAATGCATGCAGGATACAGCGTTGAGAAGATTTGGGAGATGACGCAGATCGACAAGTGGTTTTTGAGCAGGCTGAAAGGACTCAGCGACTTTGGAAAGCTCATCTCCAAGTTCAATTCAAAGACGGTCCCCACCGGCATGCTGAAGGAGGCAAAGTCGCTAGGCTTTTCTGACCGGCAGCTCGCCAAATTCTGGGCATCCACAGAGCTCGAAGTTCGGAGAGCAAGAGTTGATGCTGGCATCACTCCTGTGGTCAAACAAATCGACACTGTGGCAGCTGAGTTCCCGGCTTTCACAAACTACCTCTATATGACCTACAATGGGAGTGAGAACGATGTTCAGTTCAACGATCGGGGAATCATGGTCCTGGGATCCGGTGTCTACCGGATCGGGTCATCGGTCGAGTTTGACTGGTGCTCTGTCCGCGCCATCCGCACCCTTCGAGAGCAGGGTTACAAGACTGTCATGGTCAATTATAATCCTGAGACCGTATCCACCGATTATGACGAGGCGGATCGATTGTATTTCGAGAACATCAGCCTGGAGACAGTGCTCGACATCTATCAGGCAGAGAATTCCAGTGGAATGGTCTTGTCCATGGGTGGCCAGACGCCGAACAGCATCTCCCTTCCCCTCTACCGTCTCAATGTCAAGATTCTTGGGACCAGCCCAGAGATGATCGATACCGCAGAGAACCGATACAAATTCTCCCGCATGTTGGATCGTATCGGTGTAGATCAGCCAGCATGGAAAGAGTTGACAAGCATCGAGGAAGCGACCGACTTTTGCGAGAAGGTTTCCTATCCAGTATTGGTGCGACCTTCGTATGTGTTGTCCGGAGCTGCGATGAACACGGTCTACTCGAGAGATGACCTTGCAAACTATCTGAAGCAAGCAGTGGATGTTTCCCGTGAGCATCCTGTGGTCATCACGAAGTACATTGAAAATGCCAAAGAGATAGAGATGGATGCAGTCGCATCCAAGGGGAGGATGATTGGTCATTTCATTTCCGAGCATGTCGAAAATGCTGGAGTGCATTCAGGAGATGCAACACTCATTCTGCCACCGCAAGATCTGGATCCGGAGACAGTCCGACGCATTGAGGATGCCACTCGCAAGATTGGCAATGCTTTGGATGTTACAGGCCCGTTCAACATTCAGTTCATTGCCAAGGACAACGAGATCAAAGTCATCGAGTGCAATGTCCGTGCCTCTCGGTCATTCCCATTTGTGTCCAAGGTTATGGGTGTTGATCTCATTGAAATGGCGACAAAGGCCATGGCGGACTTGCCGGTCACAGAGTACCCGGCCGTCAACATCCCTCCGGACTATGTCGGCGTTAAGGTTCCGCAGTTTTCGTTCTCGAGATTGTCCGGAGCTGATCCAGTGTTGGGTGTGGAAATGGCCTCGACCGGTGAAGTTGCTTGCTTTGGACGCACAAAGTATGAAGCGTACATCAAGGCACTTATCTCGACAGGCTTCAAGCTGCCTCGCAAGAACATCCTGTTGTCGATTGGCTCTTTCAAGGATAAACTAGAGATGCTGCCTTCGATCGAGCGCCTTCATAAGCTGGGATTCAACCTTTTCGCGACTGCCGGTACAGCGGATTATATCCAGGAGCACGGCATCCCTTGCAAGTTCTTGGAAACTCTCGGTGGTCATGAGGATGATCAAAAGCCAGAGTACTCACTCACCCAGCATTTGTCCCAGAATTTGATCGATCTTTACATCAATTTGCCATCGAGCAATCGTTTCCGTCGACCCGCCAATTACATGAGTCGTGGCTACCGGACGCGCAGGATGGCCGTCGATTACCAGACACCTTTGGTTACCAACGTGAAGAATGCAAAAATCCTTATCGAGGCTCTCGCCCGGCAATACGATTTGGAAATCAGTAAGGTCGACTATCAGACGTTCTCTGAGGTTCCAGGGTCCCGAGATGGCTTGACTTCGCAGCAAGCCATGTCGAAACGCAACAACTCGCTGGTTGATCTCCTTGCCAGGTCTCCCTTCAAACGCAAGCATGTTCTCTCTGTCCAGCAGTTCAGCCGCGAAGACCTCCATCATCTCTTTACAGTCGCCCAAGAAATGCGTCTCGGTGTTCAGCGTGACGGATGCCTCGACATTCTCAAAGGCCGTGTCCTCTGTACCATGTTTTTCGAACCTTCCACGCGTACCTCGGCCTCCTTCGACGCCGCCATGAAGCGACTCGGTGGCACGACGGTCGTGGTCAACGAAGCGCACAGCAGCGCCAAAAAGGGCGAGTCTCTCGCCGACACGATCCGCACACTCGCCTGCTATGGCGACGCCACCGTCCTCCGCCATCCGGACGAATCGAGCGCCGCAACTGCAGCCAAGTTCAGCAGCGTCCCCATCATCAACGCTGGAAACGGCAGCAAGGAGCACCCGACGCAGGCTTTCCTGGATCTCTTCACCATCCGCGAAGAACTGGGCACTGTCAACGGCCTCACCATCACTTTCATCGGTGATCTCCGCTACGGCCGCACCGTCCATTCGCTCTGCGAGCTGCTCAAGCACTACGACGTGTCGATCCAGCTCGTGTCGCCGTCATCGCTCTGCCTCCCCGCGGAGATCAAGGAGTCGCTCAAATCACGCAAACAGTTCGCTGGCGAGTTTGACAACTTGGCTGCGGAAGTGGTGGCACGGTCGGACGTGCTGTACTGCACACGGGTGCAGAAGGAGCGGTTTGAGGATCTAGAGCTCTACGAGCAGATGAAGGACAAGCTGGTGGTGGACAATGCCGTGTTGCGGAATGCGAAGGGGAATTGCATCGTTATGCATCCGCTGCCGAGGAACAACGAGGTCAAGGAGGAGGTGGACTTTGATCCGAGAGCGGCGTATTTCAGACAGGTGAGTTTCGCATTCCTCATCAACTCGACAAGAGGAATACTAACGATGTTACAGATGAGATATGGCCTCTACTGCCGCATGGCGCTGCTGGCTCTGGTCATGGCGCCGTAGCTGGAGCGATGAATGATATACCAAATTGAATTTGAGCGAGGAATAAAAATGGAGTAGATAAAAGTGATTTTTGTACAGGCGATAAAGGAGGCCCTTTCGGACCTGATCTATCTCATCTTTCTTTTGAGGGAGGAATGAAAATGAAATGAAGATGTAATGGTCACGACGACGACAAACTTAGATTAGCTTACAATCCGAATACTTACCAATCATATGAGAGTACATTGATGAGAAATGGGGTTTTCTGCTATCATGTCCAGACGCCTTTCCAAATCGTCTTGTCTAGTTCTCTTCATGTGCAAATCCGTTTACAGCCGCGCGGCGCAGTATGATTGTAGAGATGTCGTTGTCCAGGCAGCAGCATGATAAAATCGTAAGCGCCGCGGACCAGGCCAGGCTGAGGAAAAGGAAGATTCAACATTATTCGCCTCGCCTCGCCACGTTTTCGCGCCTTTCGCAGGTGGTGTGGGTTCTTATGGGCGCAGTCGAGTCAAATTCCTCGCGTGGCGAGTGGACCGTAGGCAGCAAAGTACTAACTTATACGGCCGAACTGGATACCGGCTACCTAAGGTAGGTAGTTAACGAAGAAGGCGTGTAGTTGAAGTTGTTCAAGGGGGCTTGTCAGATGTCACAGAGCGGAGATCTCCCGAAATGGTTTAGGGGTGGGGATGACTGTGGCGCGCAGTGTGGCGCACGGCTGTGGCGCAGTCGACTGTCTGGGGTCAGGGTGATTGACGCCGGGGTTCCTTGAATGGAGTACGTCATGGATCTAAAGGAGGCATGCGAAGGAGGCCGAGGCTGGATGGTGTGGCAGTGGAATTGGTTTTCTTTTCCGAGTGAGATCGAGAGCAAAGGAAAGGCACTGGAGGTAGAAATGGTAACTCGGAGAGTCGGTATTTGGGAAACGCGTGGATAAGGACGAGAGGTGAGAAATTGGGGTTGGTCGTGCGCAGGACCAGTAGGCAAGTCGTCAGCGCGGAGGAATTGGACGTTCGGATGACAGGTGTAGCGTGTGGACTCTTTGGGGGAGGGATGCCGAGTGTATTAGGAGAGACAGAAATTGAAATAATAGAGTCCCGAGGTCGGCTTTTCTGATTGAAATTGGAGGTGCAAGGCGAGAGAAGTTGAGATGGTTGTTAGTCGATTAAGACACTCCAAATATTAACTCAACTTGGAGCTCCACTATAGGGCACTCACTATAAGACTCACCTTCAAGTTATTTCCGGTACATCGGATGTAGGAAGGCGATGGCACGACTTGGGTAAGAAGAAAGAGAAGATGACAGCCCGGTATTTGTCTTTTGCGTGGCTATGCCTTTTGCCCCTTTTGAGGTTGTGGCCGACCGCGACAGCAAGCTGGCTGTGTGGCCCATAGCACGATGACACGATTGCCATGATGACGGCGTGGTGATATACGAGGTTCGTCCCTTTTTCCCTCTTCGTATATGTACGTCTTAAAGGTAGGGAGAGTGGAATCGTCGAATTGTAGAAGGCCAAGTCAGCTTGGCTGCAGGCATGTTTGTGACCAAGATGCCCAGCGACAGGCCAATGGAGAAGCTCCGTCAAGCCTTGCACAAGCATGATAAGCCTTGGTTTGGCATCTCGTGAGCCGATGCTTGGTATCGACGTCGGTGGTGAATGCTCCAAGGTTGTGAGCTGGATAATAAGTACACCATAGCCTAATGTGCTTGACATGGCGGTATGCGCTGCCTGTCTCCGAAAAAGCGCTGGTCGCGTGCAACAAGCGATCGTCATAGGTACGGCTTCAGGTTCTATGCATGCGCGATGCGGCCTGCCTTGATTTGGGGAGCTTTGGCCCTGGTGGTTTCGTCTTAGAGTAGCTCCGTAGAGAAGGCTATAACTTAACAAAGTGAGTTGCTTTAGCATGACCGTCTGGCGGCCATTCCAAAACATTCTCACGTCCTCACATTCTCGTCGTCGTCACTCGAACATACTCCTAACGGTACCTACACAGCCCGAGCCCCATCGCAGAACTTGCCTCTTCCAAATATCTCGGAGAAACGTCTTCTTTCGCACTGAATTGACGGCGCGGCGATTGCTCAAACACTCCAGCGCCAAATCGTCATCTGCGGGCTGTGCACCCCCCGATCTGTGGCGCAACCAGCCGTTGGTACGATCCAATCTCCTCCCCTTGCCTTTCCTCTGCGCATCACCTCTTTTATATTCTTCTTCTCCTTTCCTTCGTTCGCACTTGTCAAGTTGTCCCACGTTGCATTTCATCCCTCCCATCTTCCTCTTCGAATTCACTGCATCCACTTTGTCGGAAAAATCACTGGCGCATCCATCAATTTACCTTCGTAATTCTGATCTCGCGCGCGCGTAGGAACCTGGCGACAAACAAACATCAGCCTTCCAGAATATCATTCGCCCCCACACTTTTCGGAGCCACAGCCTTTTGCAACCCCAATTTCCGTACAGGCTACAAGTCGGCCCTGTCAGCCTTCTCTACCGAAGCGACCATTCACACCGGAATTGATTCCATTTCCTCCTTGCCTAACGCGAGGCTGTAATAGCGAGGCTATACAATGCGTGAGTAGCCTTCTCCACCATGTTGTATGCGCTCATACCCTCAAACTTTACGGCGCATCAAACTAACAACAAAATGATAGACGCAATAAGATCAAGAGCGCGGCACGCCGCATGGCGCACAAAGGCTGGCGAAAACAACTGGAATCCCTTCACTCGGACAGTGTCGCGGCAGACGATTGAATCAGATGAAGAGGCCGTCATCCCTCGGCAACAGCAGGACAATCACTCGGAGACGTGTGTTGGCGACATCCAGCAACCGCGCTCAGATGCGGCGCTCGAAAACCTCAAGCACCATCCCAAACATGCCGCAACGATGCCCAGCGGATCTACGCCAACGTCGGCGAATACCGAACACCCTCCAGTCGCGCCGTGGAAGCGGACGTCCACCGAAAACACCGAAAACGGCACGGCAGAGAAGCAAATGACAGACTCGGGGACAACTGCCAGGGGTAGCGAAGAAGAAGAGAAACCTCGAAAACGGAAGTTCAGAATGCCATTCGGTAAAAAGTACGAGGAGGAAGATCCAGATGTTCAGAGGACCGACACGAGCGAGAGCAAGAAGAACTGGCCGAAATTGACCTTCGGCAGTCAGGTACGCGCCGTGCTATTTCCCCAATGGCTCACCATCAATTGGCTATTATTTCTGGCCCCTGTCGGAATTGCTCTTGCGAATGTCGGTGGTATCGATCCTATTGTGGTTTTCGTCGTCAACTTCATTGCTATCATTCCTTTGGCTGGTATCTTGAGCTACGCGACTGAGGAAATTGCGATGCGAGTTGGCGAAACTCTCGGTGGATTGCTCAACGCCTCTTTTGGGTAAGTTCCAACGATTATGACATCGTCGTTTGCATATTTTTATTACTAACTCATTTCCCAGTAATGCTGTCGAGTTGATTGTCGGTATCATCGCCCTGGTGAAAGGGGAGATTATCATTGTGCAAACCTCTTTGATCGGCAGTATGCTCTCCAACTTGCTGTTGGTCTTGGGCATGTGCTTCTTCTTTGGTGGCATGAACCGCCTGGAGCAGCACTTCAACGTGACGGTTGCACAGACTGCTTCCAGTCTCCTGTCTCTGTCCGTGGGTGCTCTGATCATTCCTACAGCTTTCACATGGGGTGTCGGAGGCAGTAAGTCCAAATCCATACCTTTATATCTATTTCAGTTCTGACTGTCAATAGGAGGCACCAACAGAGACGAGCAAATCTCGTACGGCACATCAATCATTATGCTTGTCATCTACGGCTCCTATCTCCTCTTCCAGCTAAAGACCCACGCCGAAGTCTACAACATGCCCTCCGAGAAAGTCGAGAAGCGCAAAGGAGCAAAGAAACAGGAAGGAGACGCCCACATGGCCCTAGCCCGCTCCGGCGCCGGAATCGCAAACGGCGCCGTCCGCGGCTCCACGCCAGTCTACCAGGAACCCGAAGACGAAGAGGAAGCGCCTCAGCTCACCCTCATTGGCGCCATCGTCACCCTCTGTGCCTCGACGGCTCTGGTCGGCGTCTGCGCCGAGTTCCTCGTCGATTCGATCAACGAAGTCACCTGCAAGTATGGAGTCTCGCCCTACTTCGTCGGTCTGATCCTCCTCCCCATCGTCGGCAACGCCGCCGAGCACGCTACCGCTGTTACCGTCGCCATCAAGGATAAGATGGATCTGGCTATCGGCGTTGCAGTTGGCAGTAGCATGCAGATTGCGCTTCTTGTCTTGCCGCTCATGGTCATTATCGGCTGGATCATCGGTCAGGATATGACGCTTGTCTTTGATGACTTTCAGATCGCCGTCCTGTTCGTCGCGGTGTTGCTTGTCAATTATCTTATTGGTGATGGCAAGAGCCATTGGCTCGAGGGGAATCTGCTCATTATGCTGTACATCATCATCGCGGTTGCGGCGTGGTTTTATCCCCAGGAGGACGAGCAGTGCCCGCCTGCCTGAGGTGGATTCTCTTTTGCTTCTTTTCTATCTCTGGGCTCTATACCGAGCCTCTTCCATTTCCCGTCATCTGGACTTGTATCTAGGCATACGTCCTCTCAGGATCTTTCGGGCACAAATATCTCTTCTGTCATCGAGGATTTCTTTTAGGCGTTTGTGAGAGGGTTGACTTAGAGCCATATTGGCGTTACTACGTAGTCCGGGGGCACGGGCAGTCTATACTATTCTAATACATCTTGTAACTCTCAATCCTCGCTTCAATTGCTGTCGCACGTCCCTTTCGTCTCTTTAGCAGGGTCAACATAGCCACTATATGGTGGATTGGACTGGATATCAAGGAATAGAGACCGAAAACCAAGGTCAATTTTCAGATATGTGGCTGCGAGCATGGCTTTGGATCTTGCATGCTGAAGCACTTGGCCTATATTCGCAGTAGTGGAATCACGTGATATAATATCACGAGCTACTGAGGACTTGGGGCTCGATTACCACCTCACGAAGAAGGTGAGTCACACGGGACACTGTTGTCGGGCATGCGAAGCAATGATGAGCTGACTGAGTCGTGTTGCGATCCTTTGAGAAGCAGTCAGAGTCATCCCTATCTCGAAAGTTCGTCCTCCCTGGAGAAGCTGGAACTGATGGCATTTGCACAGGCTGCGTCCGCCTGGCCTGTCTGGCCCCAGCACCTCGCACTTCCACCTCTTCCGCCTCCACCTCCACCATATTTCCTCTATTGACACCGCATTGGGGACTAAATAAGTGCTTTGGAGATGTTGATGCCACCACTTGACCTAGCCAGGTCATATCGAGGAGGTATCTACTCTTGCAAGACTTTGCACACAACGGCAACATCAACATCAATAACGTTCATATCTCCGGTCATATTTCCAAGGTCCTCCCACTACAACCTCAACAATAACAACAAAGATATCAGAAACCTGATACCTCTGCCGACCCAGGGTCAATGCACGTTACTTCTAATCACTTCATCATCGGAGTTATGCTTCAGAGGTAGTCAGGTAATGGCGGCAATAACACCGTCAAAGGTGCCAATTGATCAAGTCCTCCGGCATTGAGAGCTCTAGGATTGCTCCAAGAGCCTGCACTCTGCGCTTTCGAGAAATTGAGTCCGCTCCGAGTCAGAATTGGACGGGCTCGGAAATGCTGGGAATCTTCGTGGTAACTTAAGATCAACACCCTGTCAAGCATGCACCTTCTATGTCTCCTGACTGCTTCATCTTCTTCCAATTTTCCCCACTCGTGAACCCTCTTCTTGTTTCTGTATCTGCTTCTTATCTGATTAGCATATATGCTCGTCACCCTCTTTTCCGCCAAGCTCTTTCATCTTAGGTTCTCCAACTTACTTTCATATGTCATCTCCTCTCACCCAATCTTCGTCCACAGCCTTCAGCTACTCTTCTTCAAATATCCTATCCGCCTACCTCCAAGCACGTTGTCCACCGCCTCTGACCTCCGCACCCACTGTGCTTCAACCTCTTCACGCACCCACCCTTCTTCAACCACCTCGCCCATCCTTCCTCGCCAATTCTTCCTCACCAATCCTTCCTCACCCAACTTTATTCACCCTCTTCATTTCCCCGTCCTCGATATCTACGCCCACCTTTCTTCCCTTCTCCACACACCAACCCTCACATCCTCCACCAACAACCAATGAAAGCCTAACAGCTTCCCAGTTCATCTCTTTCATCAACCCTTCCATCTTTCGTCTTACCCATCACCCTTGCTTTATCAAAACACTCCGTTGAAGCTTCACTCATATTTTTTGACCTCAATTGGCCATCAAGATGGAGGACTTTGGGCAGCCCGACCAGTCTGAGCAATCTCATCAAGACAACGTCGGCGTCTCCCCATCTGGCGATCAACGTCTCACTGAGGATGCCGGCGGTGATTTGACTGCTAGTCAGCCCGAGCAGCTCCCTGGGGAGGCTTTCGATAGCCAGGACCTCTCTTACCTGCAGTCAAACTCTGTTGGTGGTCTCACCTTCTCACAGTCTGAGGGCCTTTCCGCGGACCTTCTCGAGACCATGCGCTCATCTGACCCACAGTCAAACACTGCTGGAGAGCTCATCATGGCGCAGCTCGAGGAACAGATTTCTGAAGATTTCTCTCATAACAGTGCTGACCCATCTGAGCCTCAGTCAAGCGCTATTGCAGATATTCCCCTAGCCCAACCCGAGGAGGTTTCTCAGAACTCTTCCCATAGCCATGGCCCATTCGAAAGTCAATCAGGTGTGGGAGCAGATCTCACTACAACACAGCTCGAAGAGCTTCCTGAAGACGTTCGCAGCAGCCTTGAGCCATCTCAAAGTCAGTCAAACGGTGCCAACCTCACTACCACGCAGCCGGAGGAGCCTCCTGAGGACTTTTTCAGCAGCCTTGGGGGGTCCCAAGTTCAACCGAGTACTGCTGGAGATCTGACCGCGGAACAGCCAGAACAGCAAAAGTTCCCGATCCAAGACAACTTTTCTTCCGCAGCACAGCCCGTTGGGGGTGCCAGTACTGATCCGACCATGGCAAACCAGGAGACTCCGCAGGTCTATGCCACCCAAGCCACCCCAGCCAGTGTCCCACAATCTAGTGGGGAGTCTAGCAACAGCTTTTCGCAAGCTTTCGATGCAGATCTGGCTTTCGCACTCAATGGCTCCAGTAAGTTTGATTTTAATATTGAGCTACTTCCAGCTAACAATCGAGAAGTGCCTCCAGACGACGCCCTCAGTGTAGCTATGGCCAACTCTGCCGCGGAATATCGTCGCTCGTCCGAAGCTCCTAATCAACCGGGCCCCTTCGCAGGCTCCTTCGCAGGTCCATCTACTAGCAAATTCTCAGATGCCATGTCAGGGATTACTCAGCTCTTGGAAGACGATGATGACGCGGAAGTCTACCAGAGTCCACGTCTGCGATCTGAGTACCAGACTCCATCCGAATATGAGGGATCCGAAGGTCTGTAGCTTCCGATGTATGTTGGACTCCGAAGATGGACTAACAGGCACTAGCACCTTCGGATTCCCAAACACCTCGGGAGCACAGTATTTCTGTCTCCACCGTTGGCGTGCCACACCAACTGCGATTCGGACGAGATCCAGACCGAAGTGCAAAGATGGCCCAAATGCAGCAACGCGCAAGGGAGATCCGCGATGCGCAGGCAAAGATTTCGCAGCTGGCTAACCAGAACCGCGGAGATTCTGTTTCAGATATCAAGGAAGAGGATCTCGACGCTGAGGAGGAGGACCGATGGATGCGAGCTACTTACGAATCGCTGAAATCACATTACGAGGAAAAGAAAGCTAAAGGCATGTGCTCGGTCATTGAAGACATTGAGTTCATTCGCGTCAAAAACAAGGAAGAGGCTCGACGGCTCAAGTATGAACAAGACTGCATCCTTTCCAGGGACGATTATACCAGCCGAGCTTCAACTATGGGCACGGGAGAAATTGACGAGGAAGACGAAGAGGAAGAGGAGGTGGAGTACCCCGGCGACGAAGAGACTGACGAAGAAGAAGACGGAGACGATGATGACTTGTTTGTGCGGGGCCGTGCTCCGCGCCTGAACAAACGTCCCCGCGCTCCAACTCCTGTGGAGCGCGAATCGGAGTCCGCTTTCTCTGAGGACTTTTTCGAAGATGATGCCGGAGAAGGCCCCTCAAACCTCAACTTCGACCCCACCGCCAACAGGAAGCCGGAGCGTCCAAGCAAAAAGGCAAGGAAAGCCGAAAATGAGAATCTTCAGACCATCTTCGAAGATCAAATGAGCCTCAATCTTGTCAATGATGACACCAAATCGCAGGCGACTATGCAGTCAGCTTCAACCGTCCGCGGTCGTGGTTCTGGACGTGGACGACCATGGGGTGGAAGGGGTCGAGGTAGAGGCAGAGGCTCTGCGGCTACCAGCACGGGCTCTAGGTCGACCGTCTTGAGTGGCAAGGTCAGCAAGACTGCAACATCCGCCAAGACTGGTACCAAAACCGTTCCCAGGGGTGCACTGAAGAAGCCTCGTGGAAGTCGCGGGGGAAAGCGGCAAGAGAAACCAACTCTTCTTGACGTCCCCAGTCTCTACGCCGGAGATGTCATTCGTGACGCCCAAGGCAACGAGAACAAGCCGGATCAGCCTACGTTCACAGCAAAACAAAAAGGCGTAGCTCTCAAGCAACTGGTCGCGTCTGTCCCTCAAGAGCTCAAAAAGACGGCTCAAACTGACAAAAGGTATCTGCTTGACGCGTCCAAGGCATTCACCGGTAGGGGCTCCGCACGGGCAGATGGTCACGGTGGCTGGCACATCAAGGGGATGAAGTCGAGTTTGAAGCATTACCAATTGCTAGGAGCTGCTTTCTTCCGTCAGCGAGAGTCTGGTCTAGAAAAGCCCCAAGGTGGACTTTGCGCGGATCAAATGGGTCTCGGCAGTAAGCAAAATCCCCGCAGATACCAGTGCAATACTCTATACTAACCGAGAAATAGAAACCGTGATGATGTTGGCAAATATCATCAATGGAAGACGCCTAAAGGGCGAAAGCGGTCCTAAAACGACTCTGATCGTGGCCAGCCCAGCGCTCCTTTCTCAATGGCACGGCGAGATCCTCAAGCACTGCGAGCCAAAGTACGTCGGCAAGATCCTCAAGCTGTACGGACCCAACTGCAAAATCGAAAGTAGCGACCCTAAGCAAGTCATCGAAGACCATGACATTGTGCTTACGACCTACGGTGCTGTGAGAAAGTCTTACCCGAAGATCGAGACTCCTTTGGAGCTGCAAACCTCAAAAGAGAAGTCGAAGTGGTATCAAACTTATTTCCACACGCACAAAGGCCCTCTCCATCAAGCGTCGTTCTTGCGCGTCGTTCTTGATGAAGCACAAGCCATCAAAAACCACAAGGCGTCGACCTCGCTTTCGTGTCGGGCTTTGGTTGCAACTCATCGATGGGCCCTCTCAGGAACACCTGTGCAGAACACCCTACAAGAGCTGTACCCGTACTTCAAGTTCCTTCGCGTGCCACATACCGGATCTTTCCGTATCTTCAAGCACAATTTCGTCGAAGGCGGCACTCCAGAGCAGATGGATCGTCTGATGATTTTCCTCAAGAGGTTCATGATCCGCCGCACCCATCTGGACACCATGTTCGGGGCCCCTCTGCTCAAGCTGCCAAAGGCCACGGAAAAGGTTCAGTGGCTCGATTTCAATGACTTCGAGCGGAACATCTACGAGATTGTCCGCAAGCGCATTGTTGCCAGGATCAACGGGTTCGCGAAGCGCAAGGAACTTGATAAGCACTACTCCAACATGTTCGTGATGCTTCTTCGACTGCGCCAGATGACGGGGAATATCCTGATGGTTGAAACTTGCATGAAGGATCTACTCGAACGCGAAGATCTGGAGAAGCTCAAAGAACTCGCAGAGGCGGAGAGGCACAAAAAGAATGTTCCTATTCGCCAGCAGCAGATTCGAATGCTGCGCGAGTCACTTGCTCAAGTGCAGTCGAAGAATGAAGCCGCACCTACCGCTGAGTCGCTCAATGGTCAGGAAGATACAACTGCTGGAGCTAGCCGCTCGGAGGCCGGAGGGAGCAGCTCGCAGTTTGGAGGAAACCGCTCAGAGGCTGGTAGTTCTTCTAGCCGCCCGCCTGGTGGAGGTACCTTCCGGTCGATGGTCCACCATGGTTTTACAAGCTCTCAAACCTCGTCCGACGCAGCAGGCCCGTCTAATGCCAGCTCCGTCACTTCTGGAGCCACCACTGCCGAGTCTTCCAGGGCAGCAATGCCACCTCCACCCCGTCCAGGACATGGAGGTCTTGGGGGCCAGCAGCGCCAGGCAGGCGTAGGCTCACGTCATGGTATGCACTTCAACTTCCAACAATACCTGGACAACCTCCGGAACGATTCGAAATGGGAGGAACTGGCGAGCCGCACTGTCTGTGCCCGCTGTAGTGATGTGCCGACGGATCCTTGGTTCACGAGCTGCTACCACATCTACTGCAAGGTCTGCATTGAATCACTGATCGCGGAGCACAAGCGCTCTGAACGGGAAGAGTCGGAAGAAGGGAGCCCGACGGACGAAGAGAAGTTGCCTCGCTGCTTGGCTTGCAGCGACAACATCTTCACGCACAAGCCTTGTGACGATAGCGAGGCTTGCAAGCTTGCTCTTACTAGCGGCGATGAAAGCGACCTCGACGATCCCATGCCCAATGCTCGTGCCAAAGGCAAGGAGAAGGAGAAAGACTGGATTGATCTATCCACCAAGGACGTCCTCCCATCGGCCAAAACGCTCGCAGTCAAGGCCCAGTTGCTCAACTGGTTCGATGTCAAGGGCGACAAGAAGAAGCCCAAGGTGATCATCTACACTCAGTTCATCAACATGATTCGTATTCTCGCGAAGATGTGCCAGGTCGAGAAGTGGGACTGCTTGCTGGTAAGCCCGGTGCCATCGAGGTGGTCGAGTAACTACTCACTGACATTCTCCCCAGTACCATGGCAGTATGACCTTTAGCGCACGTGACAAGGTGATCGAGGAGTTCGGCAAATCCCCTACCAAGAACATCCTCATCGCATCCTTGAAGTGCGGCGGTATCGGTCTTAACCTCACCATGGTAAGGATGGCCATGATCACTTTTCGATGATGAAAAAGAGCACTGACTTACTCCCGCAGGCATCCAAGGTCATCTGTATTGACCCTTGGTGGAACGACGCCATCGAGCAGCAAGCCTTTTGTCGCGTATTCCGCATGGGCCAGGAGAACGAAACCCATCTTACCCGTCTGCTCGTCAAGCGCACCGTCGACGAAAATATGCACGACATGCAGCAGCGCAAAAAGGCCGAGATCGACGAAATCATGGGCGAGAATAGCAAGCACCGCCGCAAGTAAGTCGATCCTCGTGGACCCTCCCGGGAGTGCTCCAGGTGGCTAACTCACATCCTCTAGGCTGACGGTTATGGAGCTCTTGCAGCTGTTCGGCCCCGTCGAGGAGGACGCGGAGGGCAACCCCTTCATCATGGTCGAGAACAAGGATCCGCTCATCAACCCGCAAGCCGACAGCGACGACGAAGGCATGGGCGACGAGATCTAGAGGGGACGGCGCGGCAGGCCAGGGTAAATCTGAGCCGGCAATCAGGCGATTCGATAAAAGCGACGAGGTGCTCGGGATCAATCCGGCTTCTCTTTTTCACTGCTCCAAAAGGCGTTCTGGCGTTTTATCTCTTCTCATGCTCTGTCCTTTTGCTTCTAGGACCTTTCTTTGCAGCTACAGGCACCAGGCAAAGGCGCGATTGAGGGGCGTTGCGGCGGCGTGATGCTGCGATTTTGGAGACGGTAGTGCCGCTCTGCGGCGATTCTTCATCACAAAAGTCTGGGATTCATACGGCGAAAAGTGCGGGTTTCTGGTGGTCCTTTGCGGTTTTTTCGGGGTTAGCACAGATTGAGAATAGCACCCCAAAAGTACAGAGATTGATTGACGAAGTTGCTGTTGTTGCGCGTTGCGTGAGAGTATGGCTTATAGAGCGTATAGAGGCTGGGAAGCGTTTTTGGAGCCTGGTATCACTGATGGAGAGCCGCTTGCCATTGCCCGGCTGGCAGGAAGGAGGCTGGGGTAATCCGCAGTGGATCGTGGACTGCTGTCGTTGTACGGTTGGCGTGGCGTAGACGTCTGGGAGGTCGAGGGCAACGAGCCTCGTCCAACGTCAAGACAAGAGCATACTAGTCACGTGGATAACGACTGTTTGCCTGCGGAAGGTCCTATCACGTGTTTACGAAGTACTCCGTTGTTGTTCGTTCTCGAGCTCGTTATATCTGGATAGGTCATACTCTACTCTTGGAGATCTAGGAAGGCTAGGAAAGGGGCTGTGGGTTCTATTCCAATTTTGAGGTCTCCATGATGTTTCCCCTATTCTTCTGAGTATGAATACAAGATTGACATTCCGAGGTCTACATGAAGACATCAACAAGAGGTTGTGATAAGGTAGTGGTATCTCCACCATGGTGGAGTTTATTCCGGCTAGCCAGCCAATCAGAGGGTGTTATCGATAAGAGCGATAAGGAAGTGATTTTGGGCCTTTGGCGGACGGCCAACAGATATGGCCGGGTTTGTCAGCGCCCAAGATCAAAAACAACTCCCTAATCGAGGTCAGGCAGAGAGTGAGCGACAGGCACATTGTTGGCTCGCAGAGTGGCAGAGATACGCACGACATATTCCACAGCCTGCCCAGTGTCTGGACGCCGCAAGTCGCCGCTTGCAGTCCAGAAGAGTTTTCGCGCCGCCAATGAGGAGTCGGTCGGACTGCAAGAGATGTTCGCGCCCAAGACGACGTCTTGATAGACACCAGCACAGCCAGGACGACTCTCGATGCCATAAAATCTAGCTCCTGGCATGTCCTTGTAAGAAAGACATCAACTACCTACACTATACTGTGTCTTCTGCCGCCGACATTTACTATTATTACTTCACGTTTGGACCTGCCCCCTCTCCCCCGCTCCTGCGCCCGGCCGATGTGAAGTACCACCAAGCTCCTCGGAGATATGGATTCAAATCTCGACGATCAACCGTCAAGTGTCAAAAACGACACAGTCGAACCCGACGACGCGGCGCAAACTCAGAGGCCCAAGGCCAAAATACGTAACAGAAAGAAGGACCTTGGACAAGAGGAGAATTCCAAGAGGAGGTGCGTGAGCACCGCCTGCATCGCATGCCGCCGGAGGAAGAGCAAGGTTTGTCCCTATTACTACTGATTTGTCTGAATGTCCTGTTCGAGTGCTCACCCACGCCACAGTGTGACGGGAACCTGCCTGCTTGCTCGTCGTGCGCCTCGGTCTATAACACGGAATGCGTTTACGACCCCAACTCGGACCACCGCCGCAAGGGCGTCTACAAGAAGGACATTGATAAGCTGAAGACGCGCAACTCGACCCTCGAGATCCTCATACAAGCCATCCTCAACTCCCCTGAAGAAGACATCCCCGCCCTGATCAAGCAGATACGGACATGCGAGAGCCTGGACACCGTCGCCGAGGCCATACTGGCAGAGGAGGACTTGGATGATCTCAACGAGGATGAGTCGTCATGGACGAACGAGGGCGCTTCAGAGTCGACCTTCGAGAAGCAGATCTCGGGCAAGATGGGACAGCTCAGACTGGAAGACGGATCCATGCGCTACATTGGAGGGACATCCAACCTGCTGTACCTCGACGAGACACTGAATGGTGACGATTCCATGGACCACTCCACTGTCGACCTCTTCCAGCAGCAGCAGGATCCTATCACCTCTTGGACCACTGTCACCCAAGACGCCGAGCTGATAACCCATCTCCTGAACATGTACTTTACATGGCACTACACCTACTTCACCACACTCTCCAAAAGCCTCTTCTATCGCCACTTCCTTCGTGGTTATCAATCTCCTGAACCTCGACGGAAAACGGAGTACTGCACGCCGCTACTAGTCAATGCGATGCTTGCACTCGGCTGCCATTTCACGGCATGGCCCGCCGCACGAGAAGTTCGCGAGGATTCTGCCACCGCCGGAGACCACTTCTTCAGGGAAGCGAAAAGACTGATCATGGCAAACGACGAGTATGAAAAGCCAAAGATGGCCACCGTCCAGGCCCTCGCATTGATGTCCGTGCGAGAAGCGGGATGTGGTCGGGAAGCCAAAGGGTGGGTGTACAGTGGGATGAGCTTTCGGATGGCCTGCGATCTCGGCTTGAATCTCGACTCGGGCGTTCTTTCTTCGTCGGGGAGCAGCAATCTTGACGAGACGGAAGAAGATGCAAGGAGAATAACCTTCTGGGGTTGCTTTTTGTTCGACAAGTAAGTCCCGACACGAAAGGATTGTGTGTTGATTATGTATTGACACTACTTGCAGATGCTGGTCAAACTACCTTGGCCGACTTCCCCAGCTCCCTCTGTCTATCATTACCGTGCCCAAGTTTGAAGTATTTCCCGACGAGGACTCTTCAATCTGGGCCGCATACACCGATTCAGGCTACAACCAGTCTCATGCTCAGCCATCACGGACCCGGGCAGTCGCGCGACAAATATCATCGCTTTGTGAGATATCCAGCGACTTGATGAGCTACTTTTACAACCCTCACGAAATGGACAAGCAGAAGACGAAGCAAGCAGAAATCAAGAAACTCAGTGACATTCATCAGCGACTCGAAGGCTGGAAACGTGATCTTCCCAAAGAACTAGAGCCGAAAGAGGGAGGCTTGCCAAGCATGTTAGTCATGCAGTAAGTTTATTTCCACACTCCACACAACAGCATAATCACTGACACATGTTAAAGTATGTTCTACCAGCTGCTGTATATCCATCTGTTCCGGCCGTTCCTCAAGTATAATCAGACTACGTCTCCTCTTCCCGCCAACGTATCTCCCCGCAAACTATGTACCCAAGCCGCCACCATGATCTCCAAACTTCTCAGGCTCTATCGAAGATCACACGGACTCCGACAAATATGTAATATTGCCGTTTATATTGCCCATAGCGCTGCGACCATCCACCTCTTAAATCTTCCGGACAAGAATGCTCGTCGGGACATTACGCATGGCGTCAAGCACCTCGAGGAGATTGCCGAGAGTTGGCTTTGTGCCCGGAGGACTCTTGAAATCCTGAAAGTACTGTCCAGAAAGTGGAAAGTCGACCTTCCTGAGGAGGCTGCGGCTGTCCTTTCTCGCGCAGAGACGAAGTTTGGGCCTTTCTCGGAGGCGGCAACGCCCAGATCGACACATTCTTCTTTACCCAATGTGCTCTCGCCCTCAGGTCAATTCGCAGGTCCTGCTTCTCCTACACAAGTCATGCAGACGTCTACTGGATATCCTCCGTTTTCAAGTGGTTCCAATGTGCCGAGAAGACCAAGCGATACGCAATCCTTGCCACCCGCATCCGCTGCCGAGCTCATCTCAGGGGGCAGAGGTCGCATCCCGTCGGCCGTCAGCTCCATAGGCGCAAATCCAAATCCTCGACCGGACTCGAACAACAGCGTCACCACTGGAGGCTCGCCCTCGGAGATGTTTGGCGGCGTCGAGTCTCTCATCAAAGACAGTCACGACTGGTGGCTTCGCGATCAGAATCAACTCGCCATGGGCTTCGACAACTGGAACCTTGCCGGTGGAAACGCGGCAGAGGCGGAAGCGGAGTGGCTTGCAGCGGCTGCTGCTTCCAACAACGGCGCTGTGCAGGTGCCGAACGGGGGGTATCAGATGCAGAACCCATCTGGTCCGAGAAATGGCGGCAACGGCATGAACGGATATATGGGGAACCAGAACGGGAATGTGCCTGGTTATGGCAATTTCGGATTGGGAGGAATCAACAACTACAACGAAGATGAGTGGTACCAATGAAGTGGTCTGTTGAAAAGGGGGGAGAGCACTTTGTGAGTTTCACAATGTGGCATGCTTGATGAATGTGTAACGGCCGAGTCAGGATCGCGGAAGGAAAGGCGCTCGTGAAAACAGGAGGTGGTGTATTCAGGTATCTCATTGGTTCCGGGAGGCCGTGCCAGCGCCTAATTCCCATACTACTAGCTATATCGCGAGAATTGTATCTCGACAGCGGTGGCAATTTCTTCTCTCTATCAATTTGATAAAGTTTCAAAGTCCATCTGTTGGTAACTACTCAACCAAAGTCACGTGTATTGGTTATCACAGTACCAAGTATGTGGCGCGAGCTAGCTCGCGCCACATCACTCTCCGTCTCCTTTGTATATACACTTCGATAGCCCCCTTGAATGAACAAGACAACCAACACGAATCCAAAGACATACAGAGGCTCCACTGTCCACCATCGACAGCGGCGAGCTTTGTGTCAAGTGATTCGCGTGTGTCTAGCCATTATCAACTTCTATGCATAGAAAGGTTTCCCGACACCATCAAACCTCGTCATCTCATTTCTTGTCGGTTGGGCGGTACGTGACAATTTTCCCAAATGTATCCGCCATGCCCCAGATACCTTCTCGGAGACACGACAATTGCACAATCTGGGAGTGGTCGACAAAGAGATTAACATCCACGCCGAACTCGCGGATATACCAATTGTACACCTGAGGATCCGCCGCCTCAAACATGACACGCTCCATCGGGACCTCCTTCAGGATAGACTGAATAACATCAGTCCGCCACGTCTTCACATTCTCAGTGATGCCCTCGCTCTCAATCATCATCCTCTCAACGCCAGCATCAGTAAACCGCTTCGCCATATTAATGAGCTTGGACGGGTCCGAGGTGCCGATGGCCTCGAGATCTTCGGCTTGCGTGTCGCCGCCGGCGCCGAACTGGATGCCGAGTTCGGGCTTTGCTTTCAGGCCGAAGGAGTGCACGCGGTCGACTACGCGGAGCCAGTCGTCGTCGGGTAGGGAGAGGAAGCCCGAGGAGACTTCGATGACATCGAAGCTGGGTAATGTGGTGAATAGGGGGATGACATGGGGGGGGGTTAGGTTGGGGGGCTTACCCTACGTCTTTGCATTTTTGCAGGTATTTGTCGACGGCGGAGTAGTCTGATTGCATGAGGACGTGCTCCATCCAACCTCCCTAAAAACGTTCACCACTCGGAAGAAAACATAGAAGAAACAGGTACTGGCACAATCAACTACTTACAGTAGAAACATAAACCCCACCCTCATGCGCCAACTCAATCAACTCCCTCAACCTGTCCTCCGGAAACAACGAAAAGGAGCCCCCGGCAAACTTGAGCCCGTCCACGTGATAGCCCATAGTCTCGAGCACGTCTTGCAAGTAGCGCTTGCCCATGACCGAGTAGTAAGGGCCGCGGATCTCGGTGACGCCGGTTTTGCGCGGCTTGGGGTTGCGCGGGATGTGGCGGATGAAGCCGTAGCCGTTGTCGGGGTCTTGGATTAGGATGTTCGGGTTTTGGTGCACGGAGGAGAGGGGTCTGAGGGAGGAGAAGGGGCGCGGTCTTGTCGCTGCTGTGGAGCGGGATGTGAGGGTGGGAAGAGGTTTTGAGGTGAGGGTTTGCCGGAGGGTACGGGAGGTTGCGAGCATTATGAAGATGAGATTTGGTTGAAGTCTAGGCGAGATATCTCATAGATACTTTTCAGGTGTTGTGGTAGTTTGAGGAGGTTGGTTTATGGTAAGAATTGGAGATGAGCTCCAACTTCCAGCTCGAGATCCAACCCCAACCTAATAGGTACTTTATCAGACAGCCCAACATCTCGCATCATACTGGCTCGATGTGACGTCGGTAAACAAGGTTGCGACGCGAGGCAGCTGCAAAGTGCTTAATTCAGCCTTGAAGGCAGGTACTTACGAGCAATTCCTCCAACCGGTGTTTGTTGTGAGACTTTCGTCGCTATGACGAAAGCTCAATCCGGCGATACCTCCGGTCTGCAGCACCTCTGATGTTTTCTTACTCCCGACCCTCACACCCTCTGCTCTGAGAGCGCTTTCTTTTGTCGACTCGGGCTCTTATCTTTTTGATGTTTCCAATCAAATTGTTGTTGCTGGTTGATACCCCTATTCGCATTTTGGGAGAATGATAGGAGAAGGTGGAGGAAGCGGCAACAGCTTCGTGAAAGATGCTGCCTTTTTGGTTGATCCAGTTGGATACACTGTTTGTTTTTCCATCAGACAGGAGGTCTTCTCGTCTCGACAGCTGACCGCTCTGATTAATACTGAAACTGGAAAGCTGACAATCTGTTGAAACTAGGCCTGGTGCTGATCAAACCTCTTGAACGCCAATTCGGACTTCGGGACAAACTTCCACCGACCCACGGCTCGCACGTGACGTCTTCATTTTCAGCTACAGATACAGATTCAGCCTGTCGCCACTTCTTCACTCCACCCCTTTGGCGACCGGACACAATAATTCCTCAGGAAAGATCAAACAGACAGAGAAGCAGCCAACTCCCATCCTCGAAGAGAAACAGTCGAACTTCCTTCAAAGTAGAGCTAGATGTCCCACGGACCAGACCAGCAGCTCCATGATGATGTTTTCATCTCTTACGGGACTCCTTAACCTGGGTGAAGTTTCGATATTTCCTTTCAGCTCAATGATGTTGTGTTGTTTTAACTTTACGCAAAGAGAAAGTAAACAGTCCGCGGACCTCTTCTTTTGCGTCTTGTTCTATTCCCGCCAACTTAGTTCAGTCTTTCTCTGGCACAATTCCATTGCACCCAATGTTTATTGTAGCATGCAATTCTTTATTATCTCTGATCCTTTTCCGCTTCCTGCCCACTGTTGCACAGTCGTCCTCGGAGGGAAAAAAAAGTTGACGAATATGCAACTACGGCCATGCAGCAAACAAAATGGACTGCGAAGATGCCATGAAGCTGATTGATCTAGATGCAATATACATCGCAAGACTCTTTCCATCGGAGTAGGAGAGAACTTAGTTCGAAGGAACCTGGTAGCTCAACTGCAGAGGACCAGTCTTTCCTGAAGTCGAAGAACACGTCAATCGGTCGACGTCCCCAAGAACAGTTTCGCCGTCTCTCGTACTTTCGGCACGTCCGTGTCTAACGTTATCATAGCTTCACCTTGTCCACTATGAGGCTGTATCACCGCGGGAGTAGACTGCCAGACTTCTGCAGATCTCATGGAAGAAAAACAAACGACTAAGCCCTTTGCCAACGCTAATAGCTCTTGCGAAATCGCCATCGGAACGAATTATCCTTCTTTGATAAGCAGAAGCATCAATAGCAAAACTCTGCCAAAAGCTGTAAAGAAATAGTTAAGAGCCTTTGCCAACAGTGGTTGTGCAGGAGTAAGCCCTACGATCCTTTCTGGTGTCATTTCAATCCAGGTCCTGAATTCTGGTTATACTTTCTGGCTCAGACTGCTTGTAGCGAAATCTAGTCCAGTGTCAGTGAATGCGGTGAGTGTATCCCCCTGTCATACTCCTCTCAACACGATCATGGGGTGGCCAGTAAACCAGAGAAACCCGGGTGAACGGCTCTGGTGAAATACGAGCAAGGAGCAACACTGATGTAGACTTATAATGACATTGTAAGCATTGCACTACCTTGGACGTCACAATGTCATGAGAGTTTCCCCCTTACTTTATGTTACAAGTCCATGTTGCAGCGCCAGGCACGAAAGGTACGAGTTCCATCGCGTCGTACATCTGCTGCGGACCCGCCGGGAATCGGCATCTCCTTTTGTACAACATCACGCTCTCGCCTCGCAAAACATCCAATGATCACTCTTCATCAACTACGTTGTCATGTTTTGAAGCTTTTCGATATGTCTGTTGTCCTACACGTGATGGCATGGTTCACGATTTAGTCAGCATATTGCGCACCACCTCCAGGTGACCTCATTCGTATTCTTAGTGTCTCCAACCCCGCCTCTGCATGTTCACACACAATTGACACGGTATCATTCGCTCTGTGGTGCTTGCCATGAGATACGAGACGTCAATAGTCCCATTAAGAAGGTGTGTTATTGGCGAGTTGAGGTTGCTCCTCATCAAGATATAAGAAGATGGGCCCTCGGCACCAGAACAAGGTATCTTCAACCCCATCCCCGAACGCAATCAACACAACAACAAACAACCTACAAACTTCAAAAGTCCACAATTACAATCTCGTCTCTCCCTCTCTCCTACTCAATCCTCAAATACACTCCTGCAACTGTTCAAATTCCGCCAAGATGCGTTCCGTCAACTTCACCCTCCTATGTGCCTCCATCCTCACTTGGGGCATCACCACCGTCCAAGCAGTCCAATCCGCACCCTTCAACCTCAAAATCTGCGCCCCGTACAACGAAACCCTCGACAACGCCTACCTCTTCGCCTGCCACGAGGGCGCCGCCATCGAAGGCCTCTGCATCGGCGACAAAGCCATCGCATCAAAGTTCTACCTCAACACCAGCACCGACCAGCCCGACTCGGTCAACCGCGGTATCATCGTCTGGAACCTGCCCGTCGGCAACGACTCCTACTCCCAGGGCATGCAGTTCTCGTTCAACCCGGCGTCCAATGTCGTCATGCCGCTGTTCATGCCTGACTACCCCGGCGCCGGGCAGGAGGTTGGGTTTCCGGACGATGGGAAGATGGCGATTGTTAGCTATCGGGATGATTCGATGTTCCCGCCTTCGTTTCCTGACGAGCCGTTGCGGAGGTGGTATGTTTGTATCACCTACTGGGGGTACACGTACACGACGCTGGTGTGGGTTGCGGGGAAGGGCGAGCCGCAGAACCCGACTTGTGAGCCCGTCAATGTTGTGAGAGAGTTTCTTTGAGACGGGGGATTGAGCCGGGGTTTTGAGGCTGCGGCTAGAGGGTGAGTGGAAGTAATGGGACTCGGTGATTCAGTCCTTTCCTAAAAAGTATGGGAGGAAGCAAAAAGAATACTTAATGATAGTATTAATTAATAGAAGCAACATCAACTTTGCGCTGCCGTAATCGCCTTTGGGTCGAACCACAACCAGATCTCTCTGAATGCTTTGCCAATCAATCCTCCAATACCTCGGGGAATACTCCAGATCTGTGTCAAAACCCACACCATCGACGACACGGAGATAACTACTATCATCCATGTTATCCATCCAGCAGTCCCAAGCATTGACTCCATGACGTCGAAAGACACGCGAATAATCTTTCCCATCCAATGCCAGAGCTTGACAGGCAAGGTCACGAAGATGGCCCGTACCAAATCCTTGAGGCCATGCCAAATGTCGTCGAGAGTGGCTGTGCGGAGGAAGGAAACGACCGCTTCGAAAGCCGTGTGGAGGACCGAGAAGAACCTTTTGACGATGTTGATTATGCCCTTAGCAACTGTCTCGCAGCCATCCCAAACCCACTTCGCAACACTCTTCACCGAATTCCACAGCCCTTGGGGCAACTTCCTGATCCTCCGAAGTAACCACTTGGGCGTTTCTATGATCGAATTTTTCAGATCTCGCCATACCTGGTCTCTCGAGTGCCACATTGTCATGGGAAGCTCGTAGAACAGGTATCTCGGAAGATTCCAAACCAAGAGCTTGACAACTCCTCCGAGATCCCACATTGCACGCGCCACCCGACCAATGGCTTTGTCATGCGCTCGTTTCCATCTCCTCCAGCCGCCCCCTCGCCGTTTGGGCAGGTATTCCACAATGTCTCGATGTCCACCCTCAGCCGCAAGACGGAGGGCATGCTGTCCGTCTGGTGCGATCAGCGAGTCGTCCGCTTGCCATTGCTCCATGAGGAGTTTGACGATCGGGTAGATATCCAGGTAAGCGGCCTGCTGGAGCGGCGTCCGGAGGATATTCTCCTGATACGCTCGGGGCGAGCTGAAAGAATGACGCCATTCGGAGCCGACGATTCCGAACTTGTTGACGTCGGCGTCGTGTTCGAGAAGTATGGCAACTACTCGTCGGCTTTCGGCTTCGACGGCGGCGAGCAGTGGCGTTTTGCCGTGCTCGTCGGCCAGGTTTGATAGGATAGGATTCACACTCAGCATGTGGATTACTTTGCTCTCTTTCCGAGTAAGGATATGGCGGTAGAATGTATCGACGATTCTCTTGTGAAGGGGGGACAGCACGGCGTAGGAGATAGTCGCATAACCAGGAGTAACAGGGTCGACAGTCTTCGAGCGGCGGAGAAGTTGACGAATCCACCAGAAAAAGTCCCTCCTTGGGGAGTAGTTCTGCGGTCCGGCGGACAACTCGACATTGTAGTCTTCAACGGGAATCCGAACATCCTCGACGTCCTCTGGCTCTGGACGTGCTGCTTTAGGCTCTGCACGTCTCATCAGATCATCTTTCCAACTTTCACTTGGAGGACGGATCCGGACGTTGATTTCGTTGGAAGCATTGGTAGGGGTTGGATCGTATCCCGCTCCGTAGTCTGAGTCGTCTGAGTACTCGTCGCCATCATAACCCTTCAGTCTCGCCATTTAGATCGAGATATTTGACGGGCGAGAGATCAGAGATTGCAGGGACACGGAGTGTCAAGGTGTCCTAGTCCTACCTTTCATCCATTATAGCAGCCTTGCATCCTTCGAGGCAGCCGCCAAGACCAGCGAGCTTCGCTGCATGAGGGGCTTGGGGACGGGATCCAGCTGACCAGTGCCGAATGGATACGAGCAAAGCTAAAGCGTTATATGAGAACTTACACGAATACACATCTCCAGCTCTGCCGTGGAGTTGACCGATGGAAGCTGGAGAGGTTGAAGTTCAGTAAACACACAGACACCTTCTGTAGACGCTAAACCCAATCGAGATGCTAGCAACAGCCCTGTGGAGAGCATATAGGCATGCTCACGTGACTAGAGTGCATCACGTGCAAGACCATGTCCGAAATAGGTGTTGTTCGATCCAATTTTGATATTTGACGAAGAAGCTGCAGAAATTTGGCTTCGCCAGAAACGAGGGACAACTCCATGAGAATATCAGCGGGAGAGCACAAACACGACGACCTCTAACCAGTATTAGTTGCATAGTGTTTTCCCGCTTATTTAGATTATATTCGAGTTGTATCCGTTTTTTTCCTCCCATATTAATCTATAGAGTGGAGATTTCCCTACGGGATGTGGATTCGTCCTCCGCCTGCACCGTTCAAATCTATTGAGTCATCTGAGAGCGGCCAATTAGTGACTCGGAGGTTCAGTTCCGCAGCCTATTACGCTTTTTCCATGACAAGACTCTCCTCACATATCTCGTCTTGATTCTCCTCATAGGTCCTGCCCAGAAGCTCATGATCCACTCCGCTGTACATATTTTCCAACTTCACAGCGTTCGCCTCCCCCTCAATCATTGCCTCGCGGTAGATTACCCTCGTCCGATCTGAACATCTCGTCGAAAGTCTCCTCCTGCATCTGCCATCGCTTGGCCATCGACTGCGGCGCCTCTCCTTTCAAAGTCTCTTCAACAAGCAGGAGAACATGAAACGCGCACCCGAAGGAGAGAGACCAACCGCTTCCGCCATGACCGTACGAGTGAATGATGCGACTGTGTGCGCCGTTCTCGAGCTTTCGCAGCTCACGCTCGACTCGCACACCAGCTTTCCTCGTCGGTCGTAGACCCTGTGCGAGCGGATAGGCTTCGTCGAGTTCGGCGTTGGCGAGAGCAGGGAACAAGGATTTGCAGCGGTCGAACATGGCCTGGATGACAGGGCTGTCCATTTGGAGGGAGAGCTGTGGGTTATCTGCTGGGACAGTGTTGGGGGTAGACTCAAGGTAAGGAAGCGGTTGTGCGATTCCACCAAGGACGATCGTGTCTGAGGAACGTGGGACAATGAAGACGATCTCGTTGCTTCCGTCGTCGTTGTGGCGCTGGTTGCAGTCCGAGGCGGTCATCTTTGCGGCGTCCGCGCTGATTGAAAGAGCGGCGTTGAGGGGCAGACCCGGTCCAATATTCTTCACCCTAATCAAAGCACCCCGGAGTGGGTATACGGTGTCATCGTTCGCAAGCTCGTGAGCCGCAATTCCAGATGCATTAACGATGACATCTGCATCACCATACTTCTTCCTCAGACTTTCCTCCTGTGTCAGGAGATCGCCAGTAATTGTTTCCTCGACAAGCACAGCTCCTTTGAAGATAACCAGGTTCCTTAGGAATGGCATAGCGACGTCTGTGTCAATCACCGGAACGTCCAGTTCGTATGCATCCTTGGCCATGGCTGGGTTGATGGCATACTCGGCGATCAGGTCTGCAGAGTGTCGGAAACCGGAAACTCCCGATTCAGCCATCTCCTCCATCTTCAAAGATTCAGCGTGTACTTTGCAGTTCTCACCTCCAAGTGGACAGTCGGTAGTGTCAGTGAGCGGTCTGGGAAAGAAGAAAACACTCTTCCGCATTCTAATACCGTTGTCATCTCCGGAGGCCATTGGTTGAGAAGCAAATATCTTCAGAATCTGGTAGCTCATCATTGCCCATCCTTTGGAGTATGCGAGGGAAAGCGAGTTGGTATGAGAGCCACAGACGGCAGGTGGGTATTCCCAGAGGGCACCGGCGACTTGGGAAGTCAGTCGAGGATGCGAAATCGATCCAGGGCCAACTTTGTTGTCAACTGTCGGGTTGTTGAAGGTGCTTGCATGAGGCGGCGACACAATGGTAACCCGATAGCCTTCGTCAAGCATCACCCAAGCAGTAGCCAGACCGGTGATGCCGCTTCCAATGACTAGAATATGAGGAGGTGCGTCGAAGGTCTTCCCCATCCAGTCGAACGACGAGGGAGTTGGCTTGAGATGTGTATTCATTTGGTCTGGTGCTGGGACAGAGCTGGTCCACGGTAAATGTTGTTTTAGAGGAGCTTCGATGCTCACAAAGGCTTTGAGATACCACCTAGGTAGACCTGAGCGGAGGTGGTGCGACTGGCAATGGTAGACTCAATGGGATTTCGAGCAATCTTGGGAGAGAGCAGGACCAGGGAGCGGCCAATCAGAGAAAAAGGAGGTTGAGTTTACAAAGAGATCTGCAAGACGAGGGAATTTGAGTGACTGAAGAGATGCCAGTGAGATAATGAGGCGAGTGAACAGAGTTGAGAACCACAAGGTCTAGAGAGGTCTTGGCGTTGATCCACCCTTTTTGGCTACTAGTAAGGTTGATGCGGCATTCAAGAGTCTAGTATAGCTGTTTCACTGCCAGAAAGCTGCCATGTGCTGTTCCTGCATTACAAGGTCCACAAAGGCCAATGTTGTCTTTATGAAAGTAACTTGCAGACCTGGTGGGAAGGCCAGGTCCAACCCTTCAGAAAGAGAAGGGAAGAGTCCACAAGAAAGACAGCAAGCACAGTGGAACTCCTCGCTGTTGAGGGGTTTAGCAGTACAAAGGTGAGAGTCTACCAGGATGCACTGCATGCAAAAAGGCTTCTCTCGCGCCAGCGACTTGAGCTCAAGACCCAAAACGGCGTTGTCAAAGAGCGAAGAGACATCGTAGCCCGACATGTCACTATGGTTACCAAAATGAACCCCATGGGAGAGCCGACTCTGGGAGAGAATAGGAGGCGAGGCGTCTTCTGTCGAAAGCAATCCTTACCAACTGCACTTTATCATTCCAAAGAATATCAACGACTGCGAATCGGCTGCCCGGAGCAGCACGCTACGCAAAGGAGCGGAGAAACATATGCTTTACCGTACACGCCATTCCAGCTTGTTTCAGGGATGGACAGCGCGGAGGATGAGGAGGATGAAGAATATGTTCACTTGAAGGGAGGTCTGATGTTGAAATGGGAACGGCGGCATATTCTCCGAGCGCACGTGCTCAAGTCAGCGCCAAGACCCCTTCTATCACGTGCACTACCTTGAAAAGTTGCAGCGGACGAAAACCTTCGTTCATCAAAGAATCAACATGCATACCGCCATCTATAACCAATTCATCGAACTGACGTCGTTTGCTCCCTCTCTGACACCTCCTTCATCATTAGAAGATGGACTTCATTCCATTGATTACTTTGGTGGAATATCAGGCAGCGTGACGAAGTTCTCCACACTATGGGCAAAATGGATCCAATTCATTCCCTTCGTCTTATCTTCATTCGTACCCGCATTCGTTAGCTCCGTGAGGTAGAAGACAGTTTCCAGCCGGGGTGATAGAAAAGAGACATAGCTGTTGATTTCGTCCATCGGTTTCTTGGAACGTCAAACAATAAATAGTACGGTCGAATGTCAAAGTCAAGACACATGAACGAATGCTCAATTGAACATTATGAAGTAACAATTAGACGTTGGAAGAGACAGCCTTCAAGCGATCGAGCTCAGCAGAGACTCTAAATGCCATCACACCAGGTAAACCGAGAACATCGTACCTAGCATCATCCGAAAGGGACCAATCAGGGTGGAAGACTCGTGTTGAGTATGCGTTTCTCCGTATCTTTTACTCCTTCATCGGAGCCTCAGCGTAAAGAGAAAGAAATTCACATCCCACGTCAAAGCCCTAGCAAGCTTCCCCTTCGAGAGAATCTCCTCCTGCACAACGCTAGTGATGATCACGATGAATATGGTTGGATGGAGCGTGCGGACGTGTTCGACAAACCCCATCATGCTCCTCCCGCTTTTCACGGCTTTGTCCACCAAAATGACGGTCTTCTGATCCCGTAGGTGGTGGAGCTGGACGTCTGCAGGGCGAGTAGCCTTGACGAACTTCGCGAGGGGGAACGCTTCGAGGACACCGAGAGCCAATGCCTCGTCGCCGGGCATCCGCGCGACAATGGTCGTCTTTTGTTCGTCGAGGAGGCGGCAACCATGAGTCTCCTCGCCTTGGGCTTGTGGAAGAAGGTATGTTTCGAGAGAGATGTGGTTCGGTAACGCATCTGCTGCCAGATACCATCCCACACGACGGTACACGTCATCAGATTCAGAACGTGCGATGCTGCGTTCTCGTATCCGGCTCACGAGGAGCTTTCCCGCAGGACTACTTGACCGTTCAATGACTCGAGAGCCGGAAGGACCATTGCGTCGGCAGATGATAGCGTCGTGGAGATCACTGCTCTCGAGGTCGACGAGGGGGAGGGTAGCCATCTCGAGCCGTGGGACAGCACTTGTGGGAATGACAGCTTGATGCGCGAAGAGACCCTCCTCAATGGCTTCCGCCAGTGGTTCGTCCATAGACTGGCTCCTCACCTTCCCATCGGTCACCAAGACGATGGCTTCATTCACCGCTTTCAACATGGTCAAGTCCAAGGGATTGACCCCAAACGCCCAAACATAGGCTGAGTATCTCTGTTGCAGCTTCTTCACTAACCTTGCCTGGACTTCAGGAGTAACAACGGAGCCAAATGTACCGAAATCAGCGCCAATGACCTTGACGGTGCTCCCCAATCCCTCGCGCTCTAGCACAGTTTTCAATATGTGACCCTGGTCAAAAGTAGTCACAATCGTGCCCACGGAACTGTACGTCTTCACTCCATGGAGTAAATTCAAGACTTGGGGTTTAATACGCACTCGGGCAGCGATCGAGCTACGAAGTTCCTCGGTCTTCAAGGGATTCTCATGGAAGGGCTTCTCCGCATACAGTAGCGCCACCTGCCGAAGCGACTGATACGTATATTCCCAAGTCAAGTACAGCAGCCTGGTCGCTTCCGCGGCGGGTGTGTGTTGCTGATGACCTCCCTCTTTGTCCCACCAAAACATGCCACCAGCATAGCCCGCCGCGAGCGTCTTGTCGATATGCATGACCAAGAAGGTCTTTGGGCGATCAAATTTGTCGGGCCAGGCTGACTCGACTGTCGACACGAGTTTTTTCTCGATGCGCATGGAGTTCTCCTCCTCGGTCAGATGGAAAGAGTCCCTGATGAGGTGTTCGGCGTCTTCTTCCATGGACTGCTGTGGCCTCTGCCAGAGAGTGGTAAAGTATACTCCATGTTCGTAGCACAGCTTGCGAAGCCCATTCTTTTCTGCACGAGCCCATTTGTCCAAGTGGGCAGCAGATAGGACTGGTCGTTGTCGTTCTGGATCATTCGACCTACGGCACCAGATCAATTCGCCCGGGACGTCTAAGTAGAGGATGTAACTGTAGAGGTCGAGACCCTTTGCGGCGTGAAGTATCTCTCCACTGTTATCATCTGAGTCCTCCCATGCCATGTAAAGGTCTGTAACGATGGCCGCTTTCCCAGCCTCTTTGCAGTCCTTCCTTATCTTATTGATTGCCCTTCCACGCCATTGAGTCTGGTGATCCCGACTCAAACTTTGAAACCGTGGAAGCCCTCCTGGGACAATCTCAGGAAGAATTTCCCAGAGCTCGTAAAATAAGAAGTTGATGTGGCCAAGTCTGGATTTTAACGCCTCTGACAGATGTGTTTTTCCTGAGCCAGGCAAGCCGTAGAGTCCGAAGATATTGTTGGGTTTGGACTTTCTGTATGGAGGTGATTCGGTACTAAGCGAGGCCTTCTGTTTTGCAGGTGCTTGGGCAACAACGATCTCTGAAGTTGCCGAATCTTCTGAATCTTGTGATGGGCGGCGAGCCTCGTCCGCCGTGTTTTCGTTCGTTGAAGCCATGTTGCAGCTTTCAGGAGGTGGTGACTGGGGCAGTGGGATTGAAGAAGGAGATTTGGAGGACGACGACATTGTGCTCATATAGAAGAGCAAACTTTGACGATTGCTGTTTGCCGGGAAGAGAGATGACCATAGTCAGATCATCAGTCGTGTTGTGTGTTCCAATATCAACTCTCTTGAGCACAGACATATTCAGGTGAAGCAGATGCTGATGCCGAACCTCACTACTCATAAGCATATTTTTACTGGCTTCTCTTTCCATTGCATCAATTATGGCTGGGAGTGTAGAAAACATGCAAGATTGGTCAACGAACAAGCCATCAGACTATGAAGAGCTATTGTAATTGTACTTTCAAAGATGTGTGAAGTCTGAAAGGTGAGATACTGAAGATAAAATACGTCTCCCATTAGGAAACATCCCGACAAATTGCGCTCTAATTCCCCGATTCATCATCATGCAAATAATTGCCCACTGGATAGGAGATAACATGCACATCTTGCTTCTTGAATAATTTGTCGTGAGGGTTGATATTGATCAAAGAATACAGAGTGATGTCGTAAGAGGAAAAGATATCGCCGTGATGGTAAAACTGAAAAGGCGTAGGCACCAACGACTCCTGCTCAAAGTCAGCAGAACGGTAAGGGAATGTGAACGGATTCAACTGTATGGGAGATGGGGGAAGTGAAGCTTGCAGAATTGAGGGTAATTCGGTGAGGTTTGCGGTAGCAAAGGTCCAACATATCGAGGTAGGAGCAGGTACTGACATCCTGTATATATCAAAAGAGGAAGGAAATTAACGCCAAAAATTGGCAGGAGCGTTCATGTTTAACAAAGACCAATGGCCATGGAGCGACAAAAGAATACTTTTCTGAGGTAGGTTGCCAAATGGCACATTCAAAGAAAGCGGGCTGATTTCAATGCCAAATAGAATATATTCGCTCAAATCATGCAAGATTTACACTACAGGCGATCATCGACTACATTTCAGCAGAATTCGCTGCAAACAAAACAATGAAAGTACATGACAATCTTCATACAGAGACCGGTATACCAAAGAGTTATCCGAAGCTATATACAACACAGGATCCAATCTATCATCTACTCCGCAGCATGCGTGGTAGTCGCAGTAGGCGGCTTATACGTCGACGGCTTCGGCGGCGGATTCATCGGGTTGAACAACAGCGGCATCGGCACAGGCTCCTCATAAGTGACATTGTCCAAACACTCGATGCGATCATGGCAAGTCCCAAAGATCCTGTCCCACAGACGAGTCTGCTTGCCGTAGTTGTGGCTGCTCTTCCAGCCCTTGCGGTGGTGCAGATCGTGGTCCTCGATGACGAGTTCGCAGTCAAAGGCCCGCAGCAGCCAGCTCAGCGTGTTGGGCGGCATGGCGTGGATGCGGACGCCGCTGTGGCCGGCCAGCTCGGCGAAGACGACGTATTCGTGGCAGATCCACCAGTCGTAGAAGCCCATTGGTAGACCCAGGAGTTTGAGGCTGCCCCAGGCGAAGAGGGGGATGCCGGCAATGTCGAAGAGTTCCTGAACCTCGTCGGCGTAGAGGGTGAGCAGCGGGTTGGGATGCTTCGTGAGGTGGTGGGTTCGGTGGTACTTCCACAGTGAATCGTTGTCGTGCATAACTCGGTGATACCAGTAGAACCAGAAGTCGAGGATGATACCGTATAGTCCGATCTCGAGGGGAAGATACAGCCAGCTGATGGAGTTTGCTGGAGTCTCTTTGGTGTTGTAGCAAAGCGCAATCGACATGATCATTCGGAATGTTGACGTCGACAGAAGAGAGCGAGCAGTCTTTCCGACGCTCCAGTCAGGGACACCGTCGCGAGGATGCTTGTCGCCGTCGAAGAAACCGTATGCGTGCCCGAGCCATCGCAGTGAATGCAGATGATGGATTGCGTTTGCCTTGAAGCCGACCGTATACAGTATGAAAGCGGCCACCGGCGTCAAGTTCTTGCCGAAGTAGCTTGCGTAGGCTTGGTGGATGAGGAGTGGTATCGCGGCGTGGACCAGCACCCAGCGATGCATAGATAGGTCGGGGAGGTGGTGGACGGGGTCCGTCTTCTGGTAGACAGGTACCTCTTGGCCAGGGTTATCATGGTACATGGCCAGACTGTATAGTAGCCAGTGCCAGATGCCCCATTCTTTCCTGTCTGGATCGTCGCGCCATGTACTTTTCATTGAGTCTTTCGGGTTGGCCTTGACGGTGGAAGTGGGTGTGCCATCAGGCTTCTTGGTTGGTTCCTCGATCATGGTGGCGGAGGCTTGCGATTGAGGTTTTCGTTTTCCAGGTGTAAAGGCTATTCAGCAAGTTGAAGAGAGGATCCAGTCTTCTTCTATGTTGGACAAGTTGTTGCAGTCGCACGTTTCAAACACGGCGCCCTCGGTTCATGTGAAGATGTACGCCACACCTGTGACAGGTGGTCGTTGCATACCTACAGACTCATAGACCACTCGACAGACACATGGGAGCTCGGCCTTCTGTTGCTACCCCACAAACACAGCCCAAATATGCCAGAAGTGGCTCGAGAAGATTCGCTAAACCAGGTTGAGTGCTGGAGACGTCATCTCGGGGCTTGCTTTCTGTCGAGTTCTGGAGACGCAAGAATGCAGGAATGCTTGTTCCTCCGCAAAAGCCCTGGACCCACGTGAAACTCGTCAGCGCCAGCACAAACTATCCAAGTCTTTCGCAGAACCGAGATCCGACCAGGGCAGTTTCTGGTCATGTGCCACCTTGAAGAGCGTGCAGGTGGCGATTCGGATAGAGGTGCCAGATCCGAAACTCGAGCGCTGATTGGGGACATGTTTCGACGAATCGCTCCGAAGTAATGAACGTCAGCACAGCCTGCCTGGTACGCCTTCGCCTGATGGGTCAGTGGCCGCTGGAAACGAACTTACGAAAGCCCGCCGTAATCCGTAGGTATTTTCCTGGTTTGAAGTTTCCAAACACATCCCGGGCCGGATCTGGACCGCGACGTCTCTTGAATGGAGCACAAAGCGTGATGTCTGCCTGACGTAGCACGACAAAAGTTCGACAGTGATTCAACTTACTCATAAGCTCTCGCGGCTGTGGCAAGACCAGTTCGATGTTATAGTGGAACTTTCAGAGCTTCAAATGCATGACCATCGGAATCGGTGCGACGCTATGTTTTCGCGGACTGCGCTCCAGGAACATTATTGCACCCAAGAAAAGACCAAAGATCTAAAATGCTCTCGGGATCCCGAGTATGCCGAGTGCAGTGTGGCCCAATCTGGTAGGAGAACAAGCTCGAAGGTCTCAAACATTGAGATACTTGATACAATAAGTCGTGAAAAGGGGTATCACTCTAAAAAGTCATGTCATGGAGCCTGGAGGTCATGATTCGTAAATCGCGTTCCTCCGCATTGGCAAAACTCAATCATTCACCCCCTCCACCAGCATGCTCTTCACCTTCTTCAGCGACACCGGTTTGGTCAAAAACACATCTAGCCCGCTTGTTTCCGCTTCTTTCTGGCTTGCTTCGCTTCCTAGACCTGTCAGAGCAATTATTTTAGCTCGTTTCTCCCCAGGCCAATTCTCTTGTTCGAATTTTCGAATAAGTCTTGTGCTCTCAAAGCCATCCATGACCGGCATTGAAATATCCATAAAGACCAAAGAAAATCGTCGAGAAGACGACTTGAACGTGTTGAATGCTTGCAGTCCGTCGGAAGCCGTGGCGTATGTGCAGCCGACCTTCCCTATGCATGTAACAAGAATCCTGAGGTTGATGGCATTGTCGTCGACCAGAAGAACGTGATGCATGGACAAGGCAGAATGGGGCGAGACGGGTGCTTTCGACAAAGCTGGCAAAGCAATTGGAGCCCGAGGAGACGGCGGAGTAGTGGACAACTCCATCAAATCTGCGTCGGCTTTCTTTTCAACTCTTCTCGGAATCGCCGGGGACATCTGGGGCTTGGAATCGCCGTTTTGTGTGTGCTCAAACAATGGTCCGGCGGGAGAGTCGATGACAGCGAAACACTCTTCAAGCGCTACTTTCAGTTTTCGGGGAGTGAGAGGGTGGTTAAGAAATACGCAACGGTATCCGCTGCTAGAAGTAAGCTTGGGCGGCTGCCTAGCACCAGAACATATGACGAGAACTGGCGCGGTGCTTCTTCCTTCGGGGTTTACGTCGTGCGCAGGTTTATCAAAAGTGTCCAAAGACCTTTCTTCTATAACGTGCAAATCGACTCCGGATGTTTTCGGACTAGAAACAACTGTGACGTCCATGCCAAACCAGTCGCATGCGATCTTGGAAATCCAGGTTTTGGAGCAAATGGTCTGCTGAGCTTGGGGAGAAAGTACTCCAGATGGAGTCTCGGTGAGATCCGGGAGCGTGTCAAAAGCGACAAGGCAGACTTTTCGTCCAGCAAACAATCTATCGGCGTTGAAGGCTGGAACGCCTGTAATGGATTGCGCCAGAGCTGGGCTCGCATCGACTTCAAGCTGCGGAGGAATGGGAACGAGGACTTCGATACATGTGCCGACGCCAACGTCGCTTTGTACAGAGATATTGCCGCCGATACTCTGCACAATTTGATGCACAATGCTAAGTCCAAGGCCTGTGCCTGGCGATAGATTGTCCACTTGTTGGAAGGGTTGGAAAAGCTGGTACTTCAGAAACGAAGAACTTATTCCACGCCCACTGTCTTTAATGGAGAAGGATATAAAGCGTTGATCCTTAGAGTCATCTGAAGAATCGGGATTATCGATCACGCGCAGCGCGAGTTGTATCCATCCCCGATCGGTGTACTTTAGCGCGTTGCTGAAGACGTTCATGATGATCCGCTTCCAGGCACCAATCGATGTGTCCATGTTCCAGTCTCGGTTTTCGACGTCAAGAGTGACCAGAACGTCGTCTCTGCGCATTGCGGACATTGTAATCGTGTCACCATGACTGAGATGATCGAGGTTCGCGGTGTGTCCCCTATGGGTCCCATCGACAACATCCTGAATTAAAGAACTGAGGTCGACGTCGGACGTTGAGTGAATATGATCTTTGTTCCCGCTTTGCGTCATATTCCCTTTGGATTTCCCACTGGTAAGATTATTTATCTTCGCGTAATCAAGTAGATGCGTCATTGTGTCCAGCAGATTATTACCGCAAATTTGAATCATTTGGAGCGTCGATAGTTGATTGACGTCCGTCATTGATTCACGGAGAAGATCGCTACTCGCCAGTATGCCATGTAGCGGACTTCGTAACTCATGACTAGCACGGAGTTAGCATGGCTCGCTCAAACACTGGTCAAGCTCGAGCCGCTGGTCCACACCGAGGAGTACAGGCTCCAGAGCTAGTCCAAGAGATATTCTTTGACCGCGACTGGCAAGAGAAAACGACAGGAAAACATGGCCTACCTAACAGATGAAATGAAGTCCGACTTGGCATTGCTGATAGCCTGGGCTTCAGTGCGCCAAACCTCGTTCATGATGGAATTTCCGAACGCAGAAACATAGGAAATGTCTTCCTTGTCGAAAGTCCGTACCGGATCGTTGCTCCAGGCCAATGCGCCGGCAAACCAACGATTTTTGTTGAAATCCCACAGGGGAAGAAAGATCAAACAACTAGCAGACGAGAATACATCAAAAAGGTCTGTAGCACATTTGGCTTTTGCTGACGAAGACCCTCCTGCCGAATCCGGCCATTTCGGAGGTTGAACTTCTTCAGATGGCGAGACGTTGTCCGCCACGTCTTCAGGGTCACCCGACGACCATTTGTCGAACGGTGTGAAGGCTTGACCAGAGGGATATTCTGCAATTAGGCGAGAAAGTAACGCTTCGGGAATGCTCTTGCGATGCACGTACGCTCTGACGTCGATATCTGCCCTTGTAGAATGCGCCAGAAGAGTGGCAAGAGCTTTGCCAGACCGAGTATTCGCTTCAACGGACGCCTCCTTGGTCGTTAAATCATCGAGATCCTTGACGTCTGAGAATCCAGAGTAAATATGGCTTTCTGTGGCCGCTTTCACCTCCACAGAACAAGCATCCACAAAGACGATGCCGTCAAGTTCCATTGCTTTGCGGATGTGGCCACATGCCCGAGAGAATGCAGATCTGATTTGATAGGGTACGCCAGCTTGTTTCGGTCCGTTTTCAGCATGGAGCTCTGAACTATCCACCGGCTCCATGATGTGGACTTTTTGGGGAATCTCAGAGGTGGTTACCACGTAATTCTCCAGAGATTCTTTGGCCTTGCCGACTTCAGACGGTGTGGAGACTTGCTCTGGGGTTACTTGAGATCGGTCGTCACTCACGGTCTCGCCACTAGTGACGGTCACCAACGTAGGCGCAGAGCTACTGGAGCTTATAGATGGCTTGTGAGGCGCCCCGTCTCCTGCATTTTGGATGTATCCGGGATCCAAATCGAAGGTTTTGTTCTGAACAAATGAGCCAAGTCCTTTCATGAGGCGTTCTGCTCGATCGCGAAACAGTCTGGCTTTGAGCAGTTCCAGGTGGTCCACGATGCACATGGCAATCTCGTTCATGACAAAAAGAGTCTCCTCTTCATCGAAGTCAGGACGCAGCTTGTTGTCGACAACACAGTAAGAACCGATAACGTAACCGGCAGCAGTCGTCAGCGGTACCTCCAGGTATGAACGCATGTAGGGCCATTCTTTCACGTATGGACGGGTCGCATAGTGTGGGTCGGCTAGAAAATCGCGGATGATGTAGCGCGACTGGCTCGCAGCAATGTTCTGAGAGTCGACATTGCTCTCACCGGTGGGATCGGTAAAGACAGTTATCGTGTTTGGACACACACCCCAACCCTTTTGCAGTGCTTGCAATCCCAGATACAGGCCGTCATTTTCAGCATGACGTCCTTCTTGACGATAGGACAGTGTCCGGGTGGCCTCTACAATAATGTATTGGGTATCAGCATCGATGAGCGAGGCAAAGGCGCGATCGCAATTCAATCGGAGCGGACCGAGTTGGCCAAGCGCGGTGAGGGTGGGATCAGGCGCAAGGGAGGGCGCTGAGGGAGCATCGCCTGAATTGGGATCGCGAATGCGGACTCCAGCAGAGGCGAAGAACCTGAACTCAGCTGTCAGCGATGGATGCTAGCTGGGCATAAACGAAGACTCTCGACCGACCTAGCAAGTTCCTGGTTGCGGAGACGTTCAGCGGACGGGTCCCGAGGGGCAAAAGAGCACGGCGCAAAAGAGAGTTGAGGATCCTCTTCCGCAGGCTGAGTAGAGGTCATCACTCGACAAGCCTGATGTTGCAACCCTTGGGATCACAGCTGGCGACAGGGTCAAGGAAGTCAACATCAGGGCTGGAAGGCGACTCGCCAAGATCTCAAAACCATGAAGTGGTGGACGGTCAGGAAACGAGTGAAGGGTTGGGTTGATAGGGAAGTATGGGGATTGCTGGAAGAGATACGAATGTTTTCCTTTGCGGAGGAGGTACAGGTGTACCGTGTAGTAGGTATAATTTGGCAGTGGCGACAATTAGGAAGAGGTCGAATTGTTTGCGGATGCGGTCTTTCTACCGACTACATGCACATGGATGCATCCATGACATGGCCCTGTCGAGACCTTCTGTCGGAGTCTATGGGGTGATAGTTGCCAAGCTCCGAGGATACTGCGTGATCACGTTGGGAGTGCAATAACGCAGTGGAAAAAGTGAGATCTTTGAGAGAGCAAAGATGTGAAGATTGTGATCTGTGTGTAGAATTGTGTGATGTAACTGTCTAGGAGTGCCAAATGCCG